>JAVFBZ010043890.1:0-28190 GCA_032466195.1 Katharina tunicata
ACATTAATGCCAATCAGACCCCAAGTGATTTATTTATCCTTAAGAAAATGTCAATTATATAATATATTAATTTTGAAATTCTTTGCTTACAGTGAGAAAACAAATATATATTGCATCTGTCTTTTAGTTCATTTTTTGTAAGATTTGATAAGAATTTCGGCTGATTTAGAGTGGTGATATCAGGAAGGCTAATTAACGTTAGATTAATGCCATCCACATAAAGTACGGTTTGTCAGTTATGCAATACAATTTCCTGTTTTTTTTCACTGACAACAGTGGAAAATTGTACATCATTGTTGGATAAGTTTTTTAAAAGACTTTTGATAAAGGGGTTTACTCTGAAGGTTATATAACATAAAGCTACATGTAACTAAATTTGACAAAGCTAAGATGTAAAAAATATGAAAATTTCTTATCTAAAATACATCGTACAAAAGACACATGCAGTCAAACTTGTAATATTAGTGAATTGCTTAAAATTTAATTCTTTCCAGAACCCCAAAACACTATTAGCTTTCTAATTTGAAAAGGTTTCTAATTTCTTGTATTTTTTGGTACAAACATTAAGGCAAAACAATTTTGGTAGGAGTTATGATGGAGTGTTTGTTTTAATGGGAAAGATTTAGTTTCTTGGCAAAACTATGTTTGGAGAAAGGTAATATCCTTGATCAAAGTCATTTTTGTCATACACAAAGAGAGAATTGCCTAACCACAAAGGTAGTTAGTCAACAGTGTAATCCCTGTGTTATGTGACCCTAGTTTTACCACCTGATAACCCTTCTTTACCAACCAGACAACTTTATATACAACACTCTGATAAACTTAGCACAGGTTTTATAACCATTACATGCAATACTCTATGAGAACATGCAGCCCTCGGACTAAGGACAGGACATTTTAAGATTACGAAGGAAAATTATCTTTCCAACAAAGAGCTGAAGTGACTTCCCCTTCTTTGGTTGTGTTAGTGGTATATTTCACTTATGACTTTATTATTTAGATGTTATATGGGGGACCCTGCTAAAAACAACACACTGTAAATTTCCTCTTATATACAATAAATCACCATGAAAATGGGGGGGGGGACACACTCTCGCAACAAAGAAGTTTGTCCAAAATTCACTTTTATAGAAAATATCTTACATAAAAATACAGACAGTATGACGCGAGGGTCAAACTATACAGGTACAAAAATATCTATATAACAGTGGACAAAAAAATCATGTACGGTCAATATTTCTTATTTATTACAATGAATTTCAACATCTTTCAAATTAATAAAAAAGATTAAGAATACTGGTATGCTAAATATGCCGCCAAACTTTGGTGAGAAAATAAGTGGAATTCAAGGTTTAACTCAAATAATATTCAATTGATATAAGGAGGTCCTTTGGAAAAAAATTGAACAAATACTACATTCTTTGGCTCGTCTATCTTCCCCTTAAACACTTAATTACCTGAGGTGAACCTCTTTCAGAACATGAACTAGAGTTGTATAGCAGAATTGTTAGCACTTAGCAGGTACGGTTTGCAAATATTACCTTATATAAATAGAAAGGGTTTTATTTGTGAGCTAAGAACATAATCTTTTATGACACAGGTGTTCTTGCTATATTTTGACATTTCTCATTTCAAATCGCCCCAAAAGGGGTTACTTATTATACCCAAACCTTTGCTTAATATGATGATGATATACATGTATATTGTGGACAAAAGAAGTGTGAAAAGTTTATAAAGTCTTGCTTATATCCTTTCAAAAATGTATATGTCTGCCATGTATTGTGACTGGTGGAGGTAAAATTTATATCATTCTCGTGAAATTTATATCATTCTTGTGAAATTAATTTCATTCTTGTGAAATTTATATCATTCTTCCCATGATATTCTGGACCAATATGAACTTTATCTTGAAATACCCGGTAAAGGCCTATATTTTGGGGTATGAAACAGTTTGTTTTTCTTAACATGTTTAAAGAACTTTAAATCTTGGGCCACCTTGCACTAGCTACAACATTTTATAAATTAATATCAACAAAATGTAAAAACGTTGTGGAAAACCTAGACTACAGAATTAGAGTACATTCTGTGACCAGCAGTAGTAGTCTTGGTCTTTGCACACCAAAGGTCCATAAATCTGTCACTTCTATCAGCAGAACACTTAGGACCTACAGATGGCTCACAGAATACCATCACCATCAAAGACTAATTTATCTAATCCTCAAAATGTGCAACTCATGCTAATTGTTTGGTTCGTTGAGCTTACAGGATGTTCTTGTGTGTAAAATGGACCTTTGTTAATTTCTGTTCAACATGCATCTGATATAATGTATTATGAAAAGTGTTTCTCTAAACAATGAAACTGTTTGTAAACACTGATTCAAGTGTTTCCATATGCTGTATTTGTTCACTACCTCACAAACCCTTTATTGTTTATACGGTTAAGTTCCGGTTCTAGAAAGAACTGATTAAAACACATCAAATGGTATGCGAGATAACTCTTTTTTTAGGAAACCTTCTTTATGATTAAAAAAGACACGCATTTTAATGTTCTACAGGCTTCAATACAGTTACTTCCCTTCTCACCAAAAGTAGGAAGGAAATCAAGCATAAATTTAACAAAGTTGCCAAAGAAACATCCCTTACTTCATGAAGTTTAAAATAATTCAACTTGCCCTGAAAGCTGCATCCCGTTTTGGCCACAAATTAAGTAGGCTTTGTGGGAATAACATCAACAGATCTTGCGCCGAGGAGATTTCATTCCGTCCATACTATTCCCCAGAACATATATGCAAATAGAAGCACGCTACTTTAATATTAATCTCACAAAGTAGTCTCACCTGAGTTCAACACATCCCCCACCAGCAGAGGGCGCCACCCACATGAGGGAGACCTCACTCTTCGCCTTGCTCATTGTCTGATGTGTCATGACGGTATGTGAACATTGCTCGGCCTCCTTTGTTATCTCATCACCAAACGACTGCAAAACAATCAAATAAATTGTAATAATAATCAGCTTACTTTTCATACAAAGGAAGATGAAAGGTCTTCATTTGTTTGTTTCATTGGGTTTTATTTTTTCATTTGCTTTAGTTTATTCCAGTCATATGACGGTGTCCAAACTAAAGTGTTAACCAGGCAGGTTTCTGAATGTCTTTGAGACACCTGATTACTCTAACAAGACACCATGAAATCCGGCAAATGAAATATAGGAGAGATAGTTAGAAAGCTGTGAGACACCCTGTCTACAGGAAAATGTTAATTTGAGACACCCTACTCAGATTTTTTTAAGCTAACACTAGAATGAACTTCCTGCTCAATGGAGTGAAGTGAAGTGAACCTTTAAAATATTAGGGCAGTACACAATGGTACCCTCAAGATTTAACCTTGCTGTAGGTGGACTTTGGCTGCAGCGCTGACTTATATCAAAAGCTTAGAACCATTAACTTGGTACACAATTTTAAAATGTGGAATAAAAATCTGCCTCCATCTGGAATCAAAGCCTAAGATATTCCACGTGTAGGTGTAAAATCTGACCAGCATATGTATCTACCAATTCCAGATGGCACAGAATCCGCCATATATTATAGCTTTGACAGCACATCTTTAAATGATAAACCAAGAACGTGCAACACTGACTTGATGAAATGGATATGTGTTTAATTTTTTTTCTGCCACAGGATAATCAATTTTCCAGGTTTTAAAGAACACCAACAGAGAAGAGATGGTTGTGAAGGAGGGAATACGGAAATCTGTTATATTTTACCTGAGAACAGCATTGAGGTGAAAGGTTTAGAAAACAGTAGGAGACCCAGAAAAAGAAAACTTTGAAAAACCAGATGTTGTTCAGAGAAGCAATTTGTTAAAGACCAACATTTGTTAGTGTAGACAGCCTATCAGTACCTGATGAACTGATGCCCTATACTCTGCTTATTATAGGCTGGCGAAGGGGAGCAGTTAGGGGTGATACTTATTATCTGTAATAATACAATTTACATATTCTTATTAATGTAGGAAAGAAGAATTCAATGCGTCTTTAGGGGTTCAAACTCTATGCTTTGGTTGACAGGTCTAGCACTTTTATACAAAGAGAAGCACCTGGAAGGGTCATCATAGAATCAGTCTCTTTGCCTTGGTTAGGCCTTGCTCCAAACCAAGACACCATCTCCCACAGAGTAAAATACTCAAAACTTGTAGGCTTGGAGCGGTGATGAGTCTCTGACAAACAATTACATATTTGGATAAAAACATCTTCAAATTTGACAACAAACCTTGAATGTTCCTGCGGTGACATTCTCCGACTTGGCCCCTTGCGGAACAGCCACCAACATAAACCCTCTGAAAGTCTGACGTGGGTACGTGCCATTGATCACAACTGAAAAACACAATAAGAAAAACAGTTATTAAAACTAACAAACATATACATGTACAGACATAGAGTGCAGTCTTGCTTTAAAATATGTTTATTACATTGCAAGATACATACAAAATATTACAATTTTTACACTTTTTACCAGGACTTAGAAAACACTCACTGTAACAGACAACAGGAAAGACAGTGATTTGTACCGGTATTGTTTTTCCTCAATGGACTATAAGGAACACAGTGATTCAATCTCAGTTTTTATATTCTACACATACAGTGACTATTTTCTGTTTGGGAAACCGTGTTAGCATATTCCAAGTTCAATAGGTAAATTCATTATAATCACATGAATTATGTAAAGCATTGTAAGCCTTCTGCTCTTTGTGTTTTAATGTCTTTAAATGATGATGGCCTAATAATGCCGAGGTATGTTATCTACACCAGCATGATTTCCTTGTTTGGGGTTGTTCTATATTTCTAGAGTTAAATCATTAACCTAATGATCCTAATGTGTCAAAGTTCTCTAAGAATGCCACATAAGTTAAACAGTGGAATGACATAGATAAGAGCCATGATAGTGTTTATAGAGCATTAATCATTCCTTCTGTCTCCCAGGTAATCTTTGCTCTATGTGGGTTAAACACAGAACAAACTGTCGAATACTACTCACTTAATGACTGGGAATTCATTGCCCTTATCTCTAATGTAGGGCCAATTGTGGCTCTAGAGTTTGTTCAAAACTGTAAACACATCTTCAGAGAGAGACCAACTGATATTGAAAAAAAAGAGTTTGTTTTTCATCTCTATCTTTTCGTGTAAGATTTTAAGCCTTCAAGTGTTCTCCTATCACAATCGTTTCAGACAAAAGTTTGGGTGGTAGCTTAGAGGATACGCAAGGGGTTCAGGAATTGTCAGTTAAACAACAATTTACAACTGCGACAATATTCACCTGAGTGGACTATTCCGAAACAAATCTAAACAGATCTAATGAAAACCTAGATTACAGAAATAAATCAAGGATATTGCAATATCACTTTAGATAGCCATTTAATTAAGAGTGCTGTAAATTTCTATATAGTGGTATTTTCTATCAAGGAATCTATCTCAATTAAGTTTAATGTTTGCAAAAAGGTACCAGAATTTAGTTTGTTTTACGATCAGTCTATTATTCGCAATCATTTTGCTCCTATCAAAAATAAAAGACACTCTGAAAATGTCTTCAGAAGATGAAGTCATCCATGGTACATTAGGGATATTCAACATGGTATAATGACGAAGAAACGTGTTACTCCTTGTAATTCAGTCTACATTTATATTTAAGGTGGCCCCTAATTGAGCCTAGTGCTATACAGTTCTGAGTTGTGGGGCAACTGAGATGTGTGAGTATTATGTGATTGTGGCCGGGACAAGCTATCTTCTTACACTCCCCTGGGTTAATTCGCCTCCTGTTATGCCTGTGAACATTGCCAAAACAATAAACATAGCTCCGATGCTTGGCTCCTTATCTAACTAAGGGATCATTGTTTGGGAAACTGTTAGGATCTTGTTGACAATATTCTGGTCAGTATTTCCCTGCCTATTAATTGATACCTCGATACAATATGCCACTTACACTCCCATGATGTTTTAGGTCATACTCAAGAAATGTTCTCTACCCTAAACAAATATCAACTGACACTTTTAGATACAATTATTCATCTAATTTCTACAACATAAATGTCATACTTATTAAGTACATAGACAAATCTTGTGGACCTGTTTATATAGGCAATGCTTCTCTTTAACAATTTAACAAAATAAACATTTGTTAAATCTTGTAGACTCAATAGTGAACATTGATTAATTTTAATGAAATACTGTTTAACTGCAGATCTACAATTCTCATCTTATTGACATTCCCTTGTGATAAATATGAATTACAGATTAATACCTTTATCATTGTGTTTTTCCTCACTTGCTTACTTACAGCGGATTAAATCACAAATGCTGACTTGTTGACTGTCACCACCATCTAATCAAGGACTAAATCCTTTAAAGTAATGAGCTAACAAAGTGAAACGACAGTTGAATAAGAAAATATAGATCATTTGCTTTTAACCCACCTTTCAGATATTTTCTACGATTTTGTGTCTTTTTACAATAATTATTCAAAGTTGACTATATATATCGATCTCTTAACATTTCTCTTGAGTGCAGACATCTTGCCAGTTTCACTTTCAAGAAAAAGTCCAAAGTTTGGTATGACGCTCTCTGTGCGATGTTAGTTATCCTACAAGTGGCACCATTTAGACATGCTGATGTGACAGAGAGAAGCCCAAAGATCTGCTATTTCAACAGCATCTTACTCTGCATAAAAAAAAATCCCCAAAATGTTCACCCTGGAGAATCGGTAAGTTGATATATTTTTCTTTTTATTGAGATATGGTCATCACTTCCTACGCCTATCGCTTTAAGCAAGCAAGCACAGCTGGATATCTATTACATTACACAGCTTTTTTATCCCTGCATTTATGAAATATTGGTATTGAGTTAGCTCACTCATTTTTAGAGGGGACCACTTGAGGTATAAAAACAGATCGACTATAGAGACCAGTTCTCTGTTAATAAGCGTGAGAATCTCACCTTGCACCTTTTAACATGACCTCATGTGAGAAAGGTGTCTAGCTTTTGTCAGGTGCAACAACTTCATCATTCATACAAACTGATGCAAATCTTTTTAGTATAAAAATAGATTATATGAAATCCTGATGAATGCCATATAGGTATGTAAAAAGACACATGATTTTTTAGCTTTACAGTTTACCTACAATAGGCTAACTGGTAATTTTGAAGAATGGATGGCTTGTCATTTACAAACCACAGTCTCAAGTGAGACATTTTGAGTGTGTTTAGAGTAAATTTGTTGAATCTGACAGTGCTACATTTGAGGAATACATATTACAAGCTCCCGAAATCTAAAGAGTCTGTGTTGGAATCAATGAAGAAGTGATCACACCTGCATGCTCTGCGTAGAAAATATATATACATTTTAACAGTTTATTGCTGAGAATTAAAAAGTTCTACGAAAGCTTTTGGCATATTGATAATAAATTTTAACCAATAAATTCAATACCAAGATATAGGATTTCAATATATACATTAATTTGCTTGTTAGTTGTTACTTAAGGGCATTTTACTAAATAACAAAACGTTATGAAAAATCTAGTAGGATCAGGGGTAAAATATTGCTTTGTCTACCTGCGATAGTTATACCTGGTGAACAATAGGTAAAATAAGTTATGTTGCCAGTGCAAAGTAATTTTGGGGGGAACATTTCAAAGCCTGGGGAACCCCTAAACCCCACCCTGCATATCCTTTCATGTACTAATAAGGATGACTGATGAGAGATTTCTATATAAGAACGCAGTCAATACCACACAGGTGAGATAATCACAAAGGACTTTGAACAGGTAAATATGACAGGGTACAGTTTAAACTATTTTACCCACTTTGAGAAGAAGTGGATTGACAACATGTAATTTTCAGCCAATCAGTTATCACTTGAATGTTTTCAATGTAAAACTACATGTATTATGATTCTACAGGTTGATGACAAACAATTCCATAAATAGGAGGACACATGAATAGTCAAGTATGATGGATAGCTTGTGAACATGATGGGAATGGTATTCACGAACCTTTATTAATTTCTGACTGAATAGATTATAATACAAATATTTGTTATCAATTAATTAACATGCTTACATCACGAACACTCTATGTTGTATATGACATAAACCGTGAGGTGTGGCGAGTAACACGTAACGGTGTGAACGAGATCTCAACAAGGTGTGATGGACCATGCTTCTTTTCATAATGTCTAACTGTGAACATCAAAGAGCAGGTGCCTTCATATTGACCAATTTATAGCCCCTTACATCATAAGTTGTACATGTCAGATCAAAGCTCCTAGTATTAAATAAACATCTATAGGCCAGTAAATACAGCACATGTATAGGGACATGGGCATAAAGGTGGTCTAAAACAGACAGTTCCTACAAATAACCTTTGATGTTATGAGGAGAAATAAAAAAAAATATTCTCATACTAAAAAGGGTTTGCTTCCATTGCAAAAAAAATTCAAAAAGATGTTTGGCACGAATTTCCTTCCTCAATGCCTCCTTTACCAATATTCTTTATCTTGGCCCAAGTATTCTACCTTTAATAGCCTCTAAACAGTCTTATGTCAAACTGTGTTATTTTATATGTATATTTACCTTTGATTCATTATGCTGGGAGTCTCAACCTTCCAGGTATGAACCCTATTGAATGCATGCATCGATATTATTCATTCTTTACAGTTGTAAAATATTTAAGTAATTGAGAAAAGTAGTGTATGAAGTTTACTAATATGTAGTTTTTCAGTAAGATGGTAGACCTCCAGTACAGGTGTTACCTACATGATCCTTCCACTGACGCCCTCCATCAACAGTCTAGAAGGCTGATGAAAACTGGTCTAAACAACACATATAACTGACATATGTTTAACTGTTCACAACAAGACCAATAACCAAAACATACATGTTGCCTAGAAAATAACTTATTAGGCAGTTTTTCTCTATGTTTAAAATAAAGTTATTCCATTCAATAGCTTCTGAAGCTGTGACACAGGAAGGAGGGGCATATTTGAAACACCAGCTAGAACAAAAAAAATTGAGCCCAAATGTGTTTATTTTTTATGTTTTGAGGAGAAAACTCTGCGAAAAATGTTAAAATCATGTATTTCAATAGCAAGAACCTGTATCTTTAAAATTATAGCTTTAATCTTATATTTTGTTATAAAAAGTAAAAAGCTTTGAAAAAGGAGTATAACATTAATCAAGAATTTTCTAGACACCAATAAAGATTCCAATATTTTAGAAAACAATACCATGTCTACATTGTTTAGGTCTGTTGAATCACAGGGGAATATGTAAACATTATAAGACCAGTAACACAGACATCTGCTTTTCTCATTGGTTGAGCTAAGGGCCATAAGGCTACATATCATACTGACTGGCACCTAGGGAGAACCATCTGAGCTATGTAATTATTATGGTAGGCTAGATGTGAAGGTTGAGGACCACACTACATGAAGGCATTGTTACCAGGAGGGAAATCCAGACTGACATGTTTCTGTTTTTGAGATTTCCCCCAAAGTAACTGACATTGGGGAATTCTACCTCATTGGAACAATCACTACTCACAGGTTGATTGCACATGTCAAAACCAGCCAAGTCAGCTTAAATCACATCACCAGCATGGGGGAATAACAGGACAGCAGTTATTACGATTTTCATCTAATTTTGGGGGTTTTTTTTCTAATTTTTATTGGAGATTTGTATTCTCTTGTACAGTTGGCTTATTCTTCAAAGAAATAAACCATGCACAATATTTTAAAATTAAAATTTAAAAAAAGTATAAAAATAGACAGTGTGACTTTAAGAATTGCTTGTTTGAGAAAAATAATCAGGAATGTTTCAGCATGCGGTCTAGCGAAAGATAACCTATTTAACTTCTTTTTTTCTCAAAATAATAAGCATTTATAAAGAGGCCTTCTTTAATAACAGTCAGTTAACACACATTTTATTTCAAAGCAAAGAAAATAATGTTCTGTCAAAGTTACATTTAAATTAGGCAAGAAGAGACATGATTTAAAGAGTTATGTCAACTAGCCTTTAGCATAATGGTTAAATCGGGCTGACCCCATCATTTCTCCCAGCTACAAATCTAATTTAATGGAGCTTTCCAAGAGATACATTAGTGGGTGTAAGAACTAATTTTGATAAAGTGCCTATGAAACCTTATTCAAATAAATCAAAATCACACTTTTAAAAATGTATATTGTTCCATTAAATTCATCCTCTGATGTGTACAATTTTATATTTTTAAAATAATAATTAATGTTAACAATGTTAGTTTTTTTCTTATTGTCAACAAGTTTGTTGAACTTGACAAGGCATTTTAGACATTGACAATTTTCCTGAAGCTTATATTTTTCTATATTCTTGACAATCAGTTTTTTTTTTTGTGATAATGGATGGACCAAAAAACTTGAATAGCAGATTCCATAAAACAATTTATGACTTTGTCAACCAGATTTGACATGTTTCTCTTTAAAGTTCCAGTCTGCTATGTCCTTATGGATAACTGTGTAGTATAAAGATAATAACCACAAAATACAGTAGGCCACAACAAAAACTTGCTTGATTGATCTTTAATGCAGTGCTCAAAAGTATTTCACTAATAAGACACCACTTCAGGTGTTAGCTCTGGAAAGATAATGTACCTCCAGAGCTACCTGTAACAGCATGAATGTAAGCTCAGAATGTACTGCCCATAGCAAGAGTGCCACAAGAATTGGCAAAAATCAAACTAGTCTATAACTGTCATTATAGTCCACATCTTCCACATGTTGATTAAGAAACACCAAAAAGCACAAGATATTAATAACATAACAAGATTGAACATGTTTCCACTTGAAGAACTAATAACATCTTTGCAAAGTGTTATATAGTTAACAGGATATACTTGTAATGAGACGGGTCAACAACCAGGCCTGCATCGTTAAAGAAACACCTTCAGTGAAGCTTATTAGCAGCACACATCAGTCAGAGTGCCATTTTTACTTCAATGAACCGGCTGGAGTTTGTTGAAAGGGAACTAAATGATGCCTGTCTGTAAATAAGTAGACACAAGTTGTTCTTTTCACTCCTCCAATTACTGCTCTGACAAGAGAGCCACATGTTTTGACCACCCTCTTTTAACAACACCTTTCCATCTTATAACGCTGCTTGCCGAGGCGAAAAGATTTTTGTGCTATCCAATTTTTTTTCTACACATCCATTATAAAAACAGTTACCAGTACCACAGCAGATAGAAATCAAAATGAAGTCCCAGAAGAGTTTAAGGTTGTGTTTCAGTTATTTCTAGTAAAACAAACAGTTTGAGATTCCTACGCAGAATGGGGTCTCCATAATGAACTCCTTCTAATCACTTTAAACTCAATGTGTACAGAATACATGTAGGTGTCTTCTAGGTTTGGTTTCTATCAGTCTTAATAAAAATGTTATAAACAACAGACAAATTTCCACTATGTATTGTTTTTATATGTATATTTTGCTTGTGTAACGTTTCCTCTAATAATACCACATTGATAATTATATCTTAACTATGAATAAGATTAAAATATTAATTATTTCCCATCTTTAGAAAAATTAACTAAACCATTTCATTGAAAGCATGTTCCATAATGAGTCAATTTATCTCATACTCAAATTGTTTAAATGTGCAATGCACAAAAAGCTGCAGATGTAATATGAAACCTCTGTCTCTCAAAACCCATTGTCAGTGATTTGTATTTGGGCAGTTATATACTTAGTTGTTTGTATTATTATATTTGTATTAGTATTATTTTGTTTTTTTTAATCCTTGTACTGCAAAGAGAAGTATTCTTATGTCTTCATGAAATACTTATAAGTATTCTGATGTTAATCATGAAACATGTATATAATTTCATAGTTTACAAATTCAAATGTTGAAAAAACTCAAAATACTGGTAGAGGATTATTTTGTCATAATACAAAAATTAAATGAAAATACCCATTTTAGAAGGACCTATGGTCGGCTGCTGCTGGCTGTACTTTCACTGTATTTGATACCTGAGTGCTAACAGCTCCTTTACATAATTTTTCATTCCGTGACACCTGGAAAAAGGTAGCTAATTTACCTGTAGCTGAAACTGTTAGAGTTGATTCCTAAGGTGGCAATGATTTATGTGGAAGTGTGAAAGGTGTGAGTATTAAGTACAGTTCTAACCTGTCTAACTTCAACACTCTTTCACCTTTTAACAAAAAGCCATGTATCAAACCATCCATCTTATCTACCAGCAAGTTTACTTAGAGTACATGGCCCATCAGTTGTAAATACATACATTTTTACATTACTTTTATCAAGGAAAAGATGGATATGTACATAATAGTCTTTTTGGATTGCTTGACGATCATTTTGTACACTCTGTGCTATTTCAATTCCTTGTTCAATAATCTGGATACTTTAATTATTTTTGTGATATTAGAAGATTTAGGTGATTGGGAACATTTGTGAATCAAGCTAACAACTCATTTAAACAAGAATCTTCTGTATCTACTGTAGTTGTATCTCAAACTGACAAAAATGCTTCAAATTGTCGCTTTCTTACTGGAAACAATGTCATTCCTGGTTTTTGGGTAAACTATAGCAAACATTTTTTTTAAAATACAGCAAATTTGACTCTCCAATGTGGTTATGAGACAATTATTTTGAGTTTATTATTTTATTGAGTTTAACTGAAGACAACTCATCTGTTTTATGAATAGCATGTACATGGCATCTGCATTTTGAAAGAGTATAAACAATACAACAAAGGAATGTAAGATGAAGATATAACTGGCTGTGACCAATCAAACACATCTTCTGCTTGCATCCGAAACCAATTTATCAGCAGTCTCAAACAACATTGTCCAAAAAACAATGATAGAAATACAAGTCTGTAATATATCATTATAGCAGCATGATCTTTTAAATACCTTTACTGTTCAGAAACAATAGACCACCAGGTTTAAATAAATTGTTTCTTGTCATTAAGGGCATTTATTAAATGACCACTGAATAAACACGACACAAAATTAATTTGCAAAAACTAACAAGAAATCAGGTAAGAATTTCACTTAAACAGGTACTATTTTAACTCACATTTAAAACTAGTTGTGAACAGAAGTTGTGACCTTTGACATCAGCATACAGGTAAGATCAAAGGGTTTGCCTGGTCAACTACCAATCAATAACAAAGTGGAGAGAACAGAATAGTCAAATGCTGACTAAACTGGTTCGACGGTACAGAGATCTATATATCATTTTAAAGCATGTCCTTTCTACATTAAGCAGGCTTTTTTTTTCACCTGTTTTTCGTCTGATTACAATTTGTTACCTTGACTGTTAAAATCTGTACATAGATCATTGGATACATTCCAGTTCTGATGAAAGCTCTTAATGAAATCTGGGGACTAAATTTATGATGGTAACTCAATGAAACACGACCTATTCATTTGTTGCAGTATATATTTAGTAAATTGAATGTACTGGGAAATATAATGGACAAAAAAAACCGCCAAAAAGCACAGTAGGAGTTCCACCAAAAATATGTTTGGCTTCATTGCAAAGACAGAAGAAATTCTGGTTTATTGTTCAGAATATTACAAACTCTTCCCAAATTATATTTTTCGAAGATTAATGGTCATTTTTAACATAGTACTGTACAGTTTTCTGTTTGTTTTTAAACTTTAAAGAGAAAGCAATTTAAATTTCGATTTATAAAAGGCTTTCAAATGAAACATAATGCTATACCCTTTCAAATTGTTGAGGTATTTTGAACCTACTCCAGCCGAAGGCAACAAAACTGCAATTGATAGCTCTATATCCCTAATCTATGTTACTTGTGCAAATAGTTTGAGTGTGTACAATAAGTTTTTAGTATTAAGAGTGTCAAAATATCCTCTTATGTTCTTTATGGCAGTGTCTGTAATCTTTCAATAGGTTTCAGCCTTTTTCACCTGTAAGGTAGATTTTGTGCCTTTGATCTTTTGACAATGAAATCTTCAACATGTAATGATTGGATTACCATTGGATCAAGAGGATTACAAATACAACCCATATAGATAAGTAAAATGTAAAATAAACACCCACTCCACTGACACACATTTTACTGCGCTGATTCTGAGTTCAAACAAAAAACAAATTATTGTTTTCCTTAACAACAGTACCTGTTAAACAGGGAACAAATTTTGTGTTGATTTTGACTATTTGACAATATACATTTTTTTTTTGCTTGCCTCCACCGGGATTCAAACTCGGGTCTTTGGCTAGCAAGGCCAACGCTCTAACTGACTGAGCTACAGAGGCTCATGGTAGAACGAACAAATTTTTATCCAGGTAAAGGCTGCGAATCTTTCTCTACGGTAAGCACTGACATAGGGACACTGAAATAGTATCTTTTTTATCTAGATATTACCCACAAATGTTTTTGTATATAGTGGAAGCTGCAACTGGTCAGCTCTTACATTCGGCTGAATTTCACCATGATTTTATTTTTAAGCATAAGGGGCAAAATCATTAGTAAATGTTACGGCCGTCAGCACATTACCACTACCAGCTTCCAGGCAACTCATATGAAAATACTAATTATAGACAAATAGTGACTTTTGGGTTATATTGAATCTTCCATTTTATGACCATTTTAGTTTAAATACAACAGTATAGTTTTTTAATTATTTAAACAAAGAAATCGTTTGCCTTACAAACTGGAAAAACTATTTTACAAGAACTTTAGAAGGTCTACAAGTCAACTTGAGTTGTGATTTATCAGTGTAATGTGAGTGTATAAATGGTGATCATAAGAGTATCAGTTGACCGTCTATGATACCTGAGCAGGTATCTGGGGAACAGCAATACTATGGTTAATTTCATACAGACACAGGTAATTTTTCCTCTAAATAGACAACGATAAGAAGAAAATCATGGGCTCAACCCAGGAAAATCATGCTACAATGCAACCTTAGTTCAGTGGAAATCTAGGGGAGAAATTTTGAAAATAATGTACACCCATGTGCATTATGTAGGTTTTGGAGAGATATTTGTGACCTAGCATGTTATTATGTTCATGAGATATTTAACAATTTATCCAGGAAGACCAGGAGTGCATGCAGCAAATATAATATATTTTTAACAGTTAATTTGCCATCTGCTGGAGAAATATCCCTTCAAACATACGTGGGAGTTGATCTACATGTACAAATGCAGCTAAGAAAAAGGGGTTACCAAAGCATCAAATATAGGGACCTGATATTTATCATGTCAATGTAACTTTGTATGAGGCCAATACTGTATGCTTCTAGAATACATGTAGTTAAAACAGTAAAAAGTATCAAAATTCAGTCTATCTGGGTTACATACTAAAACATGCAAACTACCAATTTAAGTATATATCCCATTATAAGTAGACCCAGAACTTAAAAACACACAAATATTAAAAACAATTTTAACAAGTTATAACTTCAGCATTCAAATTAATTATTTGAGGTCATTTTTGGGTATGAAATATGCCTATGGCCTGTATAGGCCTAAGGTAATGATATGTGGGATAAGCTGCCAGAGTTCAGAGCTACATGTATATGGAGGACACAAATAGTACCAGGGCACCACTTAACTAATTACCCCATACTAATTACAGTTATCTTAACACAATCTTGTTGACATTCAGTTTTTGTCCCCTTTAGCACCAAACAGATTGGATTACAGTAAATAAGGCATTTTAGACACATAAATCATGACAGGTAGCTTACCTATGTTATATTGGTTATAGTCAGTTTCTTTATGATATGTCTAGGTAAAACAAAATAACATTTAAGTTGATGTATCTTCACAGATGGTTGGCGGGAGCTCCTTGTGCCCTGGTGCTCTCTCTCCCAAATGGGCATCTTGAAGCAGCTTTGTTTGTGGCGTCCTATACTTAGCCTGTGACAATTCTAGATACATGTGCCAGTCAATTTTTTATTCTTCCATTTTGGTAGTATTGCCATCTTATAATTGAAATAATAAGTAAGGTGTTAAACCCAAATCAAACAAACAAATAATTATTATTCATCTATATATTTTTGTTTGTAAATGATGACAAGAACATGGCTGCAGTCTGCCTTTAAATATGTATTACCAGTCCAAACATATAAATCATTTTAATGTACTTATTACCTCCACATCAGTGACAGTATCTAATTAGTTGTACCTGTATCTTAACACACTTGCTTTTGTAAATTGGACATTTAAATTGTATGCCTGGACAGGCCTGAATAGTCTTCAGTATTCAATGAAATGATATCAATGACACACTAAATTAATTCTTATCACTGAGAGCACTAAAGTAGAAATGTTGGGGTACTTAACTTGTTCAAAGCCACGAAACAAAAACTGTCACACAACCTTTAATAATACAATTATTTAGCAGGAAACGTTTGACATACATTTAGGAACATGCACAAAGCGTTTCATATTATAATTGGTTGTGATATTTTAAATATTTGTATAAATCCATTAAATTACACTGTACAAAATCAGTGCTTTTAAAGTTTTTGGCCAGGCAAGGAAATTAAGGTGATAATGTTTATCTTTTCACATGATTCATTACTTACTAACTAAGGAAAACACAATCTGAACAGTACTGGTATAGCTGCATTTGAGACCTGTCGTCTTGGCGGATAAACACAACTCATTCTAATCAACCCATGCCAAAAAGTTGTTCTACACCCATATATTTATTCAAATTAAAGAAGTGTTTAATATCAAATTTCAAAGCTTTTATCTATATCTTTGAAATCTACCATAATTGAAACTGAAAGTGGCTCTGATCATACAATCATTAACACTACAATTTATGGATCCTATACACACTATCAAAAAGGCTCCCATATATAATTTCAAAGTCAAGGTTAACTGATATGGTCCCAAGTCTAGAGCAATTAATTTTAAAGATGTAATTAAAATATTATGCCCTTGCCTTCAACTTCAACAGTATACATTTGGGTATCAAATAGAGTTGATAAACCCTGCGTATTGTTCTGACTGACCCACTTACATATTAGTTATGTTATAAAAGTGCTAGTTATTCAACTAATATAGGTTGTAAGTTTATACATATGGTTCGTCTAAACTTTGTAATGAAAACCACCTGTCCACATAGTGTTAGCCAGAGGGGTGTTTCGGTGTCTTTGAGACACCCTGGAATCCATTTGAGACACCCTATTTTAGTCAAATTTAACATTGGAGAGATAGGAAAAATGTCAAATGAGATGCCCTGTTTCTTTGAAAATAGGGATTTGAGACACCCTGTTTTTGATTTCTGGCCAACACTATGCCTGTCCAACTTTTTCACCATAGATGTTTTCTCAGTCTGTAAAGCAATGACTCTATTGATAAGCATTTACATTTATTATCTCTTTAGTTTTCCACAGATTTCTCTGGGAACAATTCCATACAAGCATTTATTGATAAGATAAAATTTATTAAAGTTTTTAAGAACTCAGTTTATATTTATGATTTGGAAGTTATAGTGATCATGTGACTGATTAATGCATTAGCAAAAAAGTTGTCAAATGTCAAACTCTATTTGGGCTTCATTTGATTTTTTTTTTTTTTTTTTTTATTTAATTATTATATTTATTTAATTATTGATCCTTTTCAGGGTCACACAATGTCATGTAGAATCAGATGCTCTGAGAATCAGTAGCTGAATGTAATAATTAAACTACCAATTACTTGAATTGTTAAAACTACCCTAATTCTTGAAGCTTTTCACCCCCTGAGATTCTTGCAACAATAAGACTTTCAGTCAGTCTAACTTGTTAAATCTCAGACACAGAGGTTAAATAATAAGTTATACAGTAGGCTAAAATAATAAATTAATTATTTATAATTGGATTACGCCCTTTCCCAAATTTGCTTGTATTCTAATTTCATGTTACCTTTTCGACTTAACACACTCATAGGGGGTGAAATTGATTGAAGAATTAGCTTTCACAATTTAAAAAACACTAACTTATAGTATAGTTGACACAAAATTTATTGTTCATTTCATTCTACCATAAACATTTTCATTTCACACCATAGCAAAATATTAGTTTTCAGATAATAAGTAGAAGAGAAACCCAGTAGAAACTTCTGATGACACAATAATGCCTAAACATACTGTACTGGCCAACATGTATTTCTCTTTCAGAGATTTTATAATAAATTTAATTTTAGCTAGGCATTGTGCATAATTGAAGAATTCCCATCTGACCCATCGTGAATAAATTTGTCTAATACTCTTACACAAACAATGCATGAAGGTATGTATGACACAGGTATGTATGACAATTAAATATTACCTGACCAGATGTTCATAGTAAATTGCTCTTTCAATTATTATAACTTGATTAGGCAGAATAAATTAAGTAAAATGCTGCCAGCATCCATCTTTAGAGTAAACAGTATAAAGCTTTTTTCTTAATTTAATTTCATATTTTATAATTAAGTCTGTCGACACATTTAGTCTACTTGGCAAAAAAAACAATATTATAACAAATATGTAAAGAGTTATACATGTAAACATTTAGAATGGTGCAATTTTCAAATAAAAGGGAAGAAGGAGAAAAGAATTCAGGATTTCTAATGACATCAATCTCCAGACATAAACTTCACCTTGATAAGTCTAGTCTCTCTTTCTTTGATTGCCCGAGACAGAATTCTTCATCGAGATTGTTGAGTAAGTCAGCTACCCTAATTCACCTTAAAATAATACTGTGGAAACTATGTGACAGACATAGTATCTGTGAGTCAAGATGACACTGTTGCAGTTGGAGATATTCCGGTGTTTACAGCAAACCTAAATTTGTTAGTGTACATGCTATAATACTCCACAACTCGCAAAAAGGTGACAGTGATTTGTAGTTGAAATTACAGTTTTTTATGAATAATATTCTAATGTTGTAGAAGATAGGACAAACAATGAACATATTCATTTCCAGTAAATTCTGATTTTGCCCTGACCGCTTAACTAGAAATATGGTCAAATTAGTGTGATGTTCTGAATTAGTATATAAGTTGCTCTAAAGTTATACCTGCATCATTATAACTGCATATTTGGTATACATCGATGACAGCACTTCGAACTGTATAAACTTTCCTCATTTTACTTCAATCTGTTTCATATTTTAATGAATCATTTCGGTAAGTGAAATTCATATATACAATTTAGTTCTTTCTGTGGAGCACAACAATTCTATTGAATACTCTACCTCTTCCTTTACTTAGCGTTCGTCAAAATATCTGACAAAATAACTGTTAAGCATTCAGCATAATTGCTATTGCATTTCTCTGTTGAAATTCTTAGATGATTTAATACAGGTGACATAATGTGTGGTATTAATTAGTCAATGTCCCCAGAGAAACCCTGAGGCACTGAGATTACTGCCAGAATACTCTGCCTAATTGTAATAGACTTTTCTTAAACAACTAACTGCCACTAAAAACTCACAAAAACCTGTCTGTTACACCAGTAATTGGCTTCTTTATACACAGTTATCTGGTAATCTTTATTACCCCAAACCTTTTCACTGTGAATATGCTCACATATGGCAGTTTCATAGACAATATGTTATAAAAGCTTTTCACTTCAAGCACAAAAAGTAAAATTAGTATCGTATATCAAAATGCATATTGATCGCGTATTCTGGCCTTAAACATGTTTATTGGTTACATACAGGCATGGATTTAAAAACCAAGAGGTGTTAGCGGCCAAATTTTCACCACATTTTCCTACAAAAATACTAATGTGAATTCAATTTTCACTTCAAAATAACATTGCCATATATTAAGGTCAAGAAGTATTATGGATGGTGAAGGACACACCAAAAAAATCACAAGTCTGACTCTACGGTTGAACCCAAGCAAGTAAATTAATACATCAAATTATGTCATAGAAATACAAGATATTATAACCGGAAGAGACGGTGGAGCAAAAATGACGTCAAAATTAAAATTATCTTGACGATCGTCGCTATTCCAGACAGATTGTGGACGCATACAACAATCACTTTTTCGCCACGATTGCCAGTTTTCGAGAAAAGTGCGGGGAAGAAAAACAAAAAATAATAATAATATTAATAATCATAGCGATTTCAATAGATATCCAAGTAAACTTGGAAACCTAATAACTTCTAGCCCTCTAGCTAAGGGCTGTATGTTTACAGATTAAATTCATGCTGTCATACTTGGCGATGGAGGAACATTATCTTTCCAACATCATTAACACATTGTGTTAGAGTGGCTGTCTACTGTTGGAATATTGTGCCATCATATAAGTGAAATACCCCAATTAATCAATCAATCTGTACAATACCTTCTGCACACAGTAAGTTATCTATGAAGGCACAACTAGCTATAATATATAACTAGCTATGAGATATACTAATACATGTATATTATTCATATGGTCGAATAATTATGTGTGGTGAGAATAAAACCCCACAGGGCTTGAATGACATACTCAACGTTGAACTCCTTTTATATTTCACATACCACACTTTAAGCTACCTGTTGCCAGAGATAGGCCTTTTTACCTGCGAGACTTAATACAGTGCTAATGGTTCATTGCATAGGTCAAGAAATTGAAAACCAAGGAGTTTGAATAGCTCATCAATGCCACCCATTTCAGACATAATGGCTAGAATTCACTCTAAATACATAAGCATTGGCAAGTAAATACAGACTGTATTCAAATGTATGTTTTATCAGATTTCCTCTGCAGATAAGATAATAGTGTTGACATTACTTGTGAAATGATAACTGGAAAGTCCATGTCATCTCAAATTGGTGTATAATTTCACTCTTATCTTTTTTGTATCAGCTAGAGATAGTGTTCTAAGAAGGTGGTAATAGATATACACCTAAAGTTTGGATAGTATATTGTAGTATATAGACATGATCCCAGTTCTGGATATCACCAGCTTATCAAAGCTTATCAAGTTTACCATTGCACAAAACTAAACAATGACAAGTGCTTGGTTCAGTTTATCTGTTTTTGGAATAATGGCCAATAATTGTCTTGACTTAATTGAATACATTAATGATTTTTATGCACATTTAACTCCAACAATAAACCACAACACCACCCAGGAAAACATTTACATGAACACTCAGCTGATAAATGCTCACCCCAAAAAATTACAAATTTTATCACACTACAATTAATTATTCCCATAAAATTATTTGTTAAGTTTTTTGTGACCACTGTGAATGCAATTAGCAAAGTTTCCTTTCTTCCACACTGGTAGCATGTAGATGTAAGCGCCTTCATAAGGTGGAATTTACATAACAGCAGTATTTAGTGTATGCAAGACAGAAGACAACAGTGTATGGCTAAACTATCAAACAAGGGTGCTCATAAAAGGAAACAGGTAAGACAATATAAAGTGTGGTCACAGTGATTTGTCAATAAAACCTTTACGGGATCCTGATCCAAAAGTAAGTTACAGGGAATTCTATCTTAAGTGTAGGACATATAATTTATCAAGGATATCCTGTAGCATTATTTTATGCCCTCTTTCAAATACTAAACCCAAAATCATGTATTTGTGAATTCTTGTTCAATTGTTATAGACTGAGCAATATTCCTGGGTGACGTGATACAAGACTGAACTTTGTAAAGATGGGAGTGACCGCCTGTGGTCACAAAGTCATGAAATCAAACTGAATAAGTAGGTACTAAAAATACAGAACACTTTAACTGACCACCAAATGCTCCCATTGTATGCATATTACAAATACTGCCCGGTCTTCAAAGTTAAGTTTAACACACAATATTGAGTTCGTTTGGAACCCATACCCTTGTCAAAGAATATTTTGCAAAACACTTCAAATCAAACAATAACACAACTATTAGTACCAACTCTTAAAATTGTTTTCAAAAGAATAAACTGGGCCAATTGCATGTTTACCTTTACAATTGGCATTAGGGTGCATTCTCAAGATGCAATTTGTAGCGATGATGGATTCCCCAATTTAACTTTTTGATTGGTCAAGTTTTTTTTACTCATAGATTAATCAATTAAAGCACAGTAAATGGTCAATCGGTGTTTACAAGAGATTCATTTCAATCATTTATTCTTGTTAAATAAAAGCGCCTATTTCAAACACACTTCAAATCAGACTGTGACATTAAGTACTATAAGTACCAACTCTTCAAATTGTTTTTACAGTTTTAGAGAATGCACCATGTATCTGTGACAAGATTACCACAGGTTATGGTGTAAAGTGCGTAAAAAGTTTATTTGGGGACAGGTAAAGCTCTGAACTTTATAGTTTATGTATTCTTTGATCAGAGCCATTAGTGGGTTTGGTGTTTGTGACACCTGTGGAGTTAGCCTCACTTATCAGGAGAAAACACACCTGAGTTGTCAAGGCATCCACTGTAGAAAGGTGAGGGTTAACCAATTAATCTGTATCAGTGTAAGCATTAATAGTCATGCCACCTTCTCACATATGGTTAATATCAGGTGGTTTCATCATGGGCTAATATAACAGGTGGCTGACATCCCTCCCACCACTACAATGATGACAAATTGAATAGACCTGAATCCGCCCTTTAATTCAATCTTAGCACTGTGTCAGTTGGTTCTGTAATAGTTTCTTAATAACCGCCCCCATCTCTAAACATCAATGTTATCTATATTAGCAGGCTCAAAGGGTTGCTACTCTACTTGTTCTGCTCAAGTTACAATTTGGTAAGTAACAGTCTATTTCTGTCACAAATTAAACCATGTCTTTGAAGTATCTAATAAATGTAGAATTTAAAAAAGGGAAATACCACAGAATACTATATAATAATTTAAATGGAACGACATACGATATGTGTGTAAGTGCATTATGCTATGTCACTTAAAGACATTCTTACAGCATATTTTATTAACTCATGCATGTTATGTGGTATCCGCTTGTTGCGCAAGGCAAATTGCATTCCTCGAGGCAGATATTTTTGAATGTGTACATAGTAAGTAAAATAGCAGGTTTACCCACATTACAGACATTACAGTCACATGGATTTGGATAGTCAGATGCACCATTATGACACTAGGGATGGGGAAGACTGATGCAATAGACACTGGATTCTCTCTTAAGCTCATCAAGCGAACGGATGCCGAATCGTATCTTTGTATAACCCTCTTGAAATAAAGTTATTATTATTATTATGCGTCAATCTTCAGTTAAGGCCGGGGCTTGTATACTGAGATATAAATGAGATAACCTCAACAGCGCCAATTGAGTGTGCAGGATAAATACTACTACAGACTGACTCATCAGGATTATTTCATAAAGAGAGCAGACAACCACAGCAGGATTCAATAGCCCGGCAGACTACATAGACCAACAAGCAAAGAAAAAAAACACCTTTCAAATGCTGGGCCTTGTCAGCACTAAACAATAAACATTAGGAATTGAATCAAAGTGGGACCACTTGACCACATTAATATGTCAACACCAAACTCCTGTATTTATCTGTTCTGGTAGCAATGATGGATGCTTTGTCTGTTAAAACAGTCAAATGTGGCATAGCCTTTGTCTCCTATTGGGTTTCACAAATGTTGCCTCTGCATTACTTTATCATTACTGTTTGAGTATTACCACTATTGGATGAACCACTATTCAATAGGTTGTTAAGGCAATCATTGGATTCAGAACAGCTTTCTACTTTGTGCTTCATCATTTTTGTTTGAGTGATACGATTATGGAAGTTTTATCTGATGATAAAGTGAGAACTTGTTCCTTGTCGTATTTACTGAAAAAAATGTTCAAGAACAAAGCTACTAATGACTCAATAATGCAAATTCCCTTTTATCTTTTTCTTCTGATACAACCTTCTAATGCTCCTAGAACTTCAGAGTTATTTTGTGAGTCAAGGCAGCAGCACAACTGACTCTGAGTAAAATGAACAATTATAATAAAAGACAGATTTTAAGGAATCTGGTATGGGGAAAAAAAGAAGCCCAATGGTCTTTGTGTCTTAACGTAATGAATACAAAGACAACAAACCTATTTGTTAATATAAATGTCTGAAGCATTGAAATTCAACTCTATAATTAACCATTGATATTCCCTGATACCTTTCACAAAATGTTGTACTTTCACTTCAATACACTACTCAATGCCATACAATCAAATTCCATCAAATAAATTGTCCACCTTAATTTATCTTCTGATATTAAATTGTTATTCCAGGTTTTCAGAAAGTGGCCTCTGCTCTCTGTTAATGCTCCTGCCAAATGTTTAGATAGTTTCCTGGAATGGTCATTGCCACCTGTTTTCCATCAGACAGTTAGTGGTGGAATGGTCAGTGATAAAACTGAGCTCTCAAGTAATGATGGGAAGCAGGAAGGGGTGAGCAATTCAAGATAAGACACCATCAAACATTCTAAGTTTGGGTTTTAATACTTGTGTCTAGCAATAAAGAGGAAGATAAGCTGTACATTTCAGCTAATAATCCAACCCTTCAAAATTCTGCTTCTTTTTTTTTTAAAACCTTCTCCTGAATTTTCCCATGATAGTGGGAGGAGAAGGAAACTTGACCAATAAACAAAGAAGCTGTCACCGTGGATACAGCATATGGTTTGATAATACTATCTTTAAGTTCTTTATCCCAGATAGATAAACAAAAAGATTTGCCCCCTATTGAATATCAACATGTAGAAGTTTTCTCTCAAAGTGATATTCTTTACCAGCAACAACACTGTCAAAACGGAATTTAATCTGTAGTCTGAACTGTTTTGAAGAGACCACCCCCTAACAAGAGAATGTGGATAGTTTTTTTTAAATTATCAAATCTATTTGTTACAAAGAATCCATAACATATTCTTCTTTTTTTTTTCTTAAATCATACTGGCATTTATTGTGCCATCTAACATGTACCCTACTATACTCTTTAAATAAGTCAAATCATTATAAATATTAATACCGGGCACCTCAAAGTACTTTATTTTTCTGCGGACCATTAACAGATTTATGTTCCATCAGATGTGATATTTCGTTCATGATATTTATTTCTAGAGTGGTGTTTAAAAATCTTCAGTAACTTAATAGTAACTCCACATGGAAAATCTATTAGTCTACATGAATTGTATTTCTCACCAGCAATGCTTAAAGAATGTCAGAATAGAATTTGGTCTGTAGTCTGGACTGTTTTGAAGTGAACATCCAGTATCCCAGTGGACTGGTCAAACGGAATGTTTTGCCATACCCTTCTCTTCATTGACTACTGAGCTAACTATGTGTTGTCTCCGGCTGACATTTCCTGGCTGGGCAGTGGTCAGCTGTCCAGTGTTTGTACTGACACCTCGCTCCAGGGGTAGTCCGCTTGATGGATGACCCCAGACTTACACTGACCACTGTCCTGCTGGGAGAAAACTACCCACTGCCCACTTTTTCCCAGATTCCTTAACCACCAGCAGCTTGTGGCAAACAAGGAGGTCCTTAACTAGTGGTCTAGTCAACATGAAATCTGATGGAAAGTGGGTATCAGAAAGTAGAGAAACCATCATCCTGTCAACAAGAAGCAGCCAGTAAGGTTTAACTGGTCTAGTCAACAGAATATGGATGTCCAAAGTCACTGTTATATTTTCAGTAGACAGATACAGAAGTGAAACAATGTGAGCAAATTATAAACCCTTAAAATTACATGATTTTATCTAATTTCCATGTCAAAAAGTGTTGCATGGTTTATACCACATTGATTTTTATACCACAAATGGCATAAACTGAACTTGGCCTGACTCACAGAATAACCAGACTGAAGATCAGAGCATAATGGTTATAAGCAAATTGTATCAAATTATCAACTACTAGTGTTGACTTAAACCTTTGTATACTTTGAACAAATAAACAACAAAGTATACTATTAGCAAAATTGTATCAAATCATCCACTACTATTGTTTATTAATTTTTAGTAGATTTTGAGCAAAATACATGTTGTATCATCTGATGAACTACTAACTGTAGCCTTAACTTATTCAGTATTCCTTTAGCAAAGAGTGTCAAATTATTAATTACTATTGTAGACTCTTTGTATGTATGCTATGATCAAAATGTCAAAATATGTGTAAAATATAATTTATAAGTTAAATCAAATGATCTATTATTATAGACTTAAACTGTTTAGGCTATAAGCAAACATGTATGTAACTATCAATGTTAATTTTGTAGACTTAACATTTGATTACTAAACAAATTAGTATCAGTCTTTTCATTTCAACTGTAAACTAAAATGTTGTATCATTTAAGCAATATATAGTATCAAATTACCAATTACTAGTGCTACTATCTATTACTGCTTGACTGTTATAAACTGAAAATGTTTCCTGAGTAATTTGGTTAGAAAATTAAATCTGTTACCAAACTTGAGAACCACTGAAACATGAAGGTGATCACAGTGTTACAAGGGACTGATTTATCACACCAGCAATTCAACACCTTTCAAAGGCAGACCCTTTGAAGTTTTCCCACCTTCTTTCAGTAACACCCACCCTAAACTCAGCTCTACTCAACCATCAATTCTAACCCTCCGGGCAGGAGTTACCTCCTTAAGGGCCATTATCACATACATGCAACACTGGGTGGGTGGCAATGTGAAAAATTACAAACATTATGGGTTGTTTTAAGTTACAATGTACTACAACAGTTACAGGACAGGAAGATTAGAAAATGTGTGCTTAATCAAAAAGTGTTCTATCAACTGACAAAACAACCAAAGTGTATAAGAGCAAAAGTTGAAATCGTACCAATTCGAAGCATCTTTTTTAATATTTATTTTTGTTTTTTAATATATACATGAATATATATAGCCATACCCAGGGTTCGAATCCCGGTGGAGGCAAGCACAATTTTCTTTCTCTACATTTATACAAAAATATATACAAAGAATCATAATCTCCATGAGGACAAATGATGTAAAGCATTAAATGAAACATAAATGACAAGAGGTTATGGATAACATTATGGACTCATTTCAATGTATATATCAATAGAGATATGTCTCTTTAACAGCCTACTATGGTACAACGCCAACAACTAAATACTAATTATTTGATCCTATACAGTATATATGTCATTTGGCCATTTAAATTGCTGTAATGTATATGTTTGGGCTTCTTCATAACCCTACCCGTTGACTAAACAGTAAACAGAAAACTAAAAATCACTGTAATGAAGTGTTAAGGAAAACTCATAGTGTTGCCAATATTGTCTAAGGTGTTTGGTTTGACAATGCCATTATATTTGTTGGATGATCTACAACTCATTAAAGGGATAGCCTAGTATACCTGTACGTCCTACTTTATATCCCCTGAGGCTGCCCGAGGGTGGATTCACAGAAAACTTAAAATCACCGGAGTGAAGTGGCTTAGAAAAGCCGTTGTGTCCCCATATTGTCTAAGGTGTGTGGGTTGACAAAGCCATTGTGGTTGATTAGATGATCTATCACTCATTACATGTATCGTGGTTAGCCTAGCATACCTGTATGGACTACTGTATATCCTCCGCCCCAGGGTGGATTTGCAGAAAAGTTAAAAATCACTGAAGTGACATGGTGAAGTCATTGTGTTGCCCACATTGTCTAAGGTGTGTGGGTTGACAAAGCCATTGTGTTTTATTAGATGATCAACCACTCATTACATATGCCGTGGTTAGCCTAATATACCTGTATCTATATCCCCCACCCCCAGGGCGGATTAGCAGAAAAGTTAAAATCACTGAAGTGGCTTGGTAAAGTCATTGTTTTGCCCACATTGTCTAAAGTGTGTGGGTTGACAAAGCCATTGTGGTTGATTTGATGATCTATCACTCATAACATGTATCGTGGTTAGCCTAATATACCTGTAAGGACTTATATCCTTATATCCCCCGCCCCATGGTGGATTTGCAGAAAAGCTAAAATCACGGAAGTGGCTTGGTGAAGTCATTGTGTTGCCCACATTGTCTAAGGTGTGTGGGTTGACAGAGCCATTATGTTTTAGTTGATGATCAACCACTCATTACATGTACCGTGGTTAGCCTAATATACCTGTATCTATATCCCCCACCCCCAGGGTGGATTAGCACAAAAGTTAAAATCACTGTAGTGGCTTGGTAAAGTCATTGTGTTGCCCACATTGTCTAAGGCGTGTGGGTTGACAAAGCCATTGTGTTTTAGTATAG
>JAVFBZ010043902.1:0-10513 GCA_032466195.1 Katharina tunicata
CTCTGAAAAACGACAAAAAAGACATGTTTAAGTCCGAATAGAATACCAAAGTCACGACTCTGAAGAACGACAAAAAAGACATGTTTAAGACTGAATAGAATAACAAAGTCACGATTCTGAAGAACGACAAAAAAGACATGTTACAGACTGAATAGAATACCAAAGTCACGACTCTGAAGAACGACAAAAAAAGACATGTTTAAGATTGAATAGAATACCAATCTCTGAAGAACGACAAAAAAGACATGTTTAAGACTGAATAGAATATCAAAGTCACGATTCTGAAGAACGACAAAAAAGACATGTTAAAGACTGAATAGAATACCAAAGTAACAACTCTGAAGAACGACAAAAAAGACATGTTTAAGATTGAATAGAATACTTTCTCTGAAGAACGACAAAAAAGACATGTTTAAAACTGAATAGAATACCAAAGTAACAACTCTGAAGAACGGCAAAAAGACATGTTTAAGATTGGATAGAATACCAACGTCACAACTCCGAAAAACGACAAGAAAAGACATGTTTAAGACTGAATAAAATACCAAAGTTACAACTCCGAAAAACGACAAACAAAACATGTTTAAGATTGAATAGAATACCAAAGTCGCAGCTCCGAAGAACGATAAACAAGACTTGGCTTTTAGCATTTCATTATAAACAAAGAAGAGATTGGGACAGGAATAAACCCTTATGCCTGGAAATAAAGGGAATAAAGCCAGATGCCGAGAAAGCACAACTGAGATATTCCATAACTCTTGAAGAATAGAAGATATACATCCTTAGAGGAAGAGGGTTTTCTTATAAAGGTCTCTAAAATATTCCTTAACATGTAAATGTACCTTTAAAAAGTGTAGTGTTGAGGTAAAGGCGCATAGTACACGATTGGCACTCTCTTGTCATAGCATTAGGCCTACACAGTCTGACATTTATAACTGTTACTAAAAGTGACAAATAGAATGAAACCGAAATATCGAATCAACATTCATCCACGTGCATCTATGATTGGAGATATAAATTTACCCAGTAGAACTCACGTGTCGAAGTAATGATGTTCAAAATATGGTTACTTAATCTTATTTCAGTCTATTTTAAGGCTTGGAACTCGAGAATCCATGGATGCCATTTTCCGTTCTTTTTTTTTCGGTGCAACGTTTCGATTTAGATGGCAGAAGTTCTCACCCATAATGTATCGAGTTACCCTAAGTGTCTCAACTTCTGCCTTTACCAGAAGACATTTGATGGTCGATTTCACCAAAAACAGAAGCAGGACGAGGAAATAAACCATACATGCAGTCGTAGCTTTCTTATATTTTCACAAAACCAGGTGGGTGGAAAAAGCTATACAAAATAAAATTTCTTCACTTCACACCATTTACCTGCAGTTGACGGTACATAGTGCGAACCCGGAGTAATATCGAGGTAGTCATCTAAAACTGACTCTTCGCAATGTTTAGAAATATACTGAAATGTGAAACCACCAGTCACGGACTCATGCACTTTTAAGTTTTATTTGAGTCCAAACTTTTATTTCAGGATCTCATCCGTATTAATGGGACTATATACAACATAGTTATACGTGAACCTGATCTGATATCGTTTGCTTTGTAATATAGAGCGTCTGTTTAAGAAGGAACAGAAAAACGAGATAAGTGTAAGAGTATCTGGTTCGTTCCGTGTCATAAAATATTGTGTAAAGAAAATTGCTTATGTGTTGCCTATGGTTTTACAATAAACCCAGACATGGAATCATGGCACATATATGTTAAAGTTTGTTGAACTCATTCATGGAGGTAATATATATATATTTTATAATTACTCTTTTTATAACTTCGTTAATTCATAAAGAACGCATTGGTTTCTTTTATATAAGCAACATGATTTCAATGGGCACCGAATGCCGTGTTTTTGCGGCCTCGGGAAGTCTTACCAAAGCAATATTTTCACTTGGAATCGTCACGGAAGAGATATCTCATAAATAACTATTTTATTGCAAATCTCGCTCTCTGTCTTCTGTCAGGGAATCATTGGCACATTAAATGTATCGTCAACAATCGTTACCTCAGCATGGAGGAATTAAAGTGTCATCGTAAATTGTGTCATAACAATTAATGATCAGATGAATGATATGCAAACTGTACAAGATTAAAAATCCAATTAACTTATTTGTGACCCGTGTCCTGTAACCAGAAGGGTTTCGTTCGTTCAAGCCAGTGTCTATTTTCGTAGGATGGGGTATACATTTTCATCCTACTATTTTCATATTTTAATTGAAATGGCTGGCGTTTTTGTCCCGTGGAGAATATAAAGTAAACAAAATATTTAAAAAATCTGTTACATCTTTTTCGACTTGACAGTTATCACAAAGGCCTGAAGGATGCAAATTAATTGTTTAGATGAACTGAATAATAATCGGTATACCCTATTTAAATAACCTAGGTCAACTATATAGAGCGAATCATAATCTATGACACCTCTTTCAAAACATCTACAATCTTTATCTAACTTCACTGATATCTTAATTACATTTGGTGACACTAGTGTGACATTATGATTTATTTATTGACCTGAGTCGGTTAAATTTGTAATAAACTGACGTAGCTCGTTAGATTTCATCACGGAAAATTGTTCTCACCTCATTTCAGGTCAGGATAACTGGTGCTTATACTATTCGGTGGACATGTTTTTACGCTGTTTTTCTTCTCTAGTATCCTTGTCATTCAGAGTGTAGTGGTGCCAGACCAACTTGTAGATCTAACCATGCACGCTGATTCCGAGCGATAAAGGAAGAACGACTCCCTTTTAAAGTTTTGAATCATGAATCGAATGTGGCTTTATGAAGTTTTTATTTAAACTGTTCTCGGTGGATCTTCCACGGGACTTCGCAATGCTGCTGGGTTCAAAGGTTTTCTGATTCCTCATAATATTGTTTCCTTACAGATTATGAACCCGTATATGTTAATAAGACTAGACCCATTCTAAACTAGAGAATCTAAGTATGTTGTATGCCTTCCCTGTTAAGATGTGTTATGTTGCATGCTTTCTGTATGTGTCTTTATTGTTTATTGCTGTGGTAATCCTTTAATAATTATATATGCCTCTATAATCCGTTTCCATGTTATGTGCGCATGTTGCATCTTTTTAACTTGTGCATGTATTCTAGCCCATGATGGGTTTTTTTAAATAGTTTTTTTAAGGTAACAAAGTTTCCCTTGGTGTTCCAATAAATGAACGAACTCTTAGGATTATGTATATGTATTGTTGATAACCAGTCATGGCGTAAATCATTCTACTGAACGGACACGCAGATAAACTTAAAATAAGTAAGTATGATATAAGTAACTATATAGATAATCAAATCATTCTCCCTATCCTCGAGTCTTTGAGCCTACTTATACTGTCACAAGGATAAATGTTGATCAAGGTGCTATAGCATCTGTACCGAAACGTCGCTTGATCAAATGCTTGTGTACACGCAACCATATAGGACTGCTGTATCTCTATAAATACCGGTGGAGGCAAGCAACATTTTCTTTCTTTACATTTATACAAAAATATAAATAATATGCAGAGTTCTGTTCTGTTATTAGTGTGAGGGAAGCAAGATGGCGACCAACTTCGATTGGGCGATGAATTTAAAAGATGTAATACGCCGTATATGCTTATTTCAACAAAACATGTATTCAATAACTTAATTCACATTGAAACGTCCCCAAGCTCAATTATTGATGCCTAATTGTTTCACAATAAACCCGTGTGACATTTATAACCCTATAGTAAATAGATATGTTATAACAGCAATAAACTAAAAATAACTTTAATTTAAAGTCTTTATCTCAATTACTATACCCATTAATTATTACACCTAAGATATTTTACAAATGTCTATATACAACGATGGAAGTTATGACAATTAAACTTCGCTATAAATCAATTGTTTTCAATTATGTGTATTACAGCGGCACAAGAAGTAATTCCTAAATTAACAGGTGCTTGTCATTTAATGTGAATCCGATTCAAGCCGAAACATTTATCACTCGGAAATCCCTTTTGCGCGTCGTGCTTTTGTATTTTCCTTATTTAACGACATGATAGCTCAATGGGCGAAGAAAATCCCTAACGGCTGTGGCAACATATTACTTCATTTTCGACCGAGGACATTTAATATCTTTTAAAATCATACTTTAAGACCTTTAAAGTATGATTTTTACAGATATAAAATGTCCTCGGTCCAAAATGAACTAATTTAAAAAAAATCTTATTTGCTTTCCGTATCTTAAAAACGCTGTCGCAAGAATCCATAATATCAATGTGTTCTACTATCTTATGTGAAACACTGTATTTATAGTGGCCTATTTATTGTATCCACAGCAAGATGGCGGCCAATTTGAAAAGCTCGCTGAATAACTTTAATGCTTTTTTTTAACATAATTGCTGCCATGCAATCTTTTTGACACTGTATTGTATTTAGAAAGAAAAAAAAGCATCTAGGGTAAGAAATGAGCAAAAGGATAATAAGCTTTGAAAAAGCAAGAACTCACTATAAGTGTTTAATCGGAATCTCGCGTGACTCTCGTTATATTGTGGTTTCATGACTAAGATATTTGAGGATTTCCGAGTGATAAATGTTTCTTGTCTCGTTAAACTCTACCAGGTCAAACTTTTATCTTTAATATACGCTAATTTAGTTGACACTAGACCATTTCTGTATATATAACCGCTTTGGGATCAATCATTTTTCGCATTTGACTCTCTATAACTGTTTATAAACGAGGACTGTTTGTCTTTTAATCAATCTGTCGATAGAGATTAGATTTAGATTAGGAGTAAATTATGTTTTGAATGTAAAACAAATGGAAACCGTGGAATCGGTTTACATTGGCAGATTGAACCACAGGCTGTCAAAAGTTCCGGCCATAATGGCGATGATCGTTCACGTCCGAGATGATGTGCGCAGTATATTCGATGGCTTCAGAGTGCATTTGCATTAGATGCGCCGGCCTTTTCAAAAGTGCATATACTCTTTACGTTATTCTATGCGACGTACTTTATAGATGGTCAGATGCGTTAATTCTATACGTCATTCTATGTGACGTCATTCGCATATTGCCAAGTTCGTAATAGGTGCATGTACAACCTTATACGAAATCTATGGAATAGCAATTGACCAATCGGATTGCAAACAAAATACTCTTGTGGGGTAATGAATCCTGTTTTAATGATGTAAGCGTTGGTTACCATTTCAATTGACATTTGTTTGTTGAATATAGGATCTTGATATTTTAGGCAAATAAGCCTTTGCAAATTGCATAAAATTTCGCAACAATTAAGTCGTTACTTAGATTTATTTGTTCGCGTCGTGCTTTTGTATTTTCCTTATTTAACGAGATGATATATACATAGCTCCATGGGCGAAGAAAATCCCAAACGGCTATGGCAACAAACGACAAAAGACACAGTCACAGACCGTGATAGTCAAAGAAAAAAGTTCCTATTTCCGCTTACCTCGAGGAAGACTGGGAGAAAGAAGAAACCCACAAACCACCCGTCTACGTTTTACTTTGAATCCAACGCAATAGAGGACTTTTCAAAGTAAACTAACACCGAGGTCGAATCCTGATGGGGGCAAGCAAAGACGTCTTTCACAACATTAATAAAAAAATATATATTCGAATCTTCCCATTTCAATTGAACCCAATTTTCCCAATTGAACTATCTAAGACATTTGATGAATTTAAAATGACTAACTTGCTCAATGGAAACATATAAAAGGTGATTTAGTATTTCATTGAGGGTATCAAGATGGCCGAACAACTTTAATGATTTTTTAAAATAGTTCCTGCAATGCAATCGTTTTTACACTTCTAATGTATAATACGTAGAAAAGAGTTAAATAAAACGGACAATAAGTATTGAAAAACTCAGCCGGCTTAACTGCTCGTGATGATCGTTATTGTGGTGTCATCACTGAATTCGGCAGTGCATGACACGTGAATAAATATGCCTAAAAATCTTCAATTTTGTCGCCAGAAGCCTATTAACCGCCGTATGCACAATAAACACATAAACAAACAAGGTGCGACTATTGCTTTAGAATATTCAACGTTCAACGTATTAGTAGACTGCGTTCTGAAGCCAACACAAAATGGAAACTGTGGAATCTGTATACATTGGCAGTCAGCCATAGGTTATGATAAAGTCCCACCCAAATCAGATTGGATCATGTTCGAGGTGACGTGCGTATTACATTCAAGAATTTCCGAGTGACAAGTGTTTCTTGTCTCGTTAAACTCCTCCATGGTCAAACTGTCACTTTTACTAGACGCTGGTTGAGTTGACACCATATCATTTCTCCATATAACCGCTCGGGATCAATCAGTTTTCGCCTTGGAGGACTGTTTGTCGTTTAATATGTCGAGAAAGAAATGAATTGTTGACAGCGATGTAGCGTATCCTTGTATGATACATTAATAAAATAAGTGATACTGAGGTTAAACTATAAAGGTCCAGAACCACCTGAAAACTGAACTGTAAACCGGTGTATATCTACGATCGTGGAAAAGTTATTGGTGGTCGTGTCAATATCCCCCACGGTATGCTGGGTAATAGAACTCGATCACGCGCTCCAAAAAACGTATACGGTCTGAATGAAGGTCACTTATTACTTCACAAAGCAGATTCTCCTAAGGCGCGCACGAAGTTGCAATCGGTAAGTTATTCCAGACTCCCCTCTATCCGTTATGGTGTGAGCGTGCCATGGGTTATCATTTTTTTTATTTTCATTTCAATTTGCATTAATTTGTTGTAGGCCTATATGTAGTTTTTACCCTCTTGTCAAACTTTTATAAAATTCACAACATTTAATTCGCTACTTAAATTGATTTGTTCGCACCGTGCTTTTGTCTATATTATTCTTAGTTAACGACTTGATAGCTCCATGTTGTAAGAAAGCCCAAAACCGCCTGACAACAAGCGACAAAAGATAAAAGACAGTCACAGACGGTGTCCGCAAACCACTCGCTTTCATTTTTTATTTTGAATACAACGCAATACAATCTAATAATTCTCGTGTGATTTATCATCACTATAAGCTAGGCCGTGATCGGTGTATGAACAGGCCATATGCCTAAAAAATCGAAATTTTTTTGGTCGGAAGCCGATTTACCGCTGTAGGCACAATAAGCGCATAAGTAAACAAGGCGTCGATGAGCGAAATTGTTCCATTTACGCGTGCATTGTGTCCTATAACCAAACCAGATGGGAAACGTAGAATCTGTCTTCGTTGGCAGTTACTCACAAGCAATGAAAAGGTTGCAGCCAAATTAGTGGCGTCCGAGGTGATGTGCGCAGTACATTCGAGGATTTCTATCGGAGTACAATAGTGGATTTTTCAAAGCAAATTAAAATATATATATTTTCGGTCGTTCTGCCATTAGCCTCGGCAGGTCAGTCGTTAAGAATCCCGTTGGAGACAAACACACTTTTCTTTCTCTACATTTATAAAAAAATATATATCCTTCTTTTTATCTCTCAGGGTGACCAGGCGAAACAGTTTTCCATAGTATAACATTTCTTCGTATATTTGATAAGAATTAAATTGTTTCATATTAAACGTTAGATAATAAGGTTTAATGGAGCAGAACTTCCAGGTATGGTGTCGCAATATTATAAATATTATTGGAAATAGCGAATTGCTATTTTGTGTTCAGATCGGACAATTTTATCACAAAATTTTCCAGACAGCTCTTTACATAGCTATGGATATGTAGGCCCACCATCATGTGGTACCAACAAAAACGATATTGTTCCAGCCCAAGAAAATTGCTACTGTTTTACGTCGGGTCATTGGCGGAAGTATCCTGTGCATGCATGTTCGCTAACCAAGAGTTTTATTGCAAGGTAAAACACAAGACGTCAGACAACTGACATTTACAAACCACAAGTACTTGAAAAACATTGGAATCATCTACAAAACAAAATGTAATGTAGAGCGTCTCATAAAAGAGCTCTTGGATAGCGAAGACGTCTGAGCCCCGGGGTGTTACTGCATTGAAACAATTACAAGAAGCTGATTTGTTATGAAGTCACGATTTACGCCCTCTATTTTTTCTGTGTTGTCCTCATTGTTCTCCAGATATGTCTAAGGTGGTTTCCCTCACCAATTTGGTGAGTAGGTGGTAAATAATGTGTGTTGAATAACCTTAATTAAGAGGGAAAACTCCCATCAAATAGTTTTAGGTTCAGCTGTTTGAGTGTTGGTTCACTAAACAGAATCAATCCGATGTCTCCTTTCTTGATGGAGAATGCAATATGTACTTTCTCCAATTACTCGAATAAACATGTAACATACACAGGCCTATTTAACCTCTGACATATGATTATAGTACATTATATATACACACCCTCTTTCCACCTCCCATCTCTCCATCTGTCCTTTGCAGACGATCACTGTAAATTAAGGTCATATCACATAACGTCCCACTCATGCAGCGTTTCCAGTAAAATCGGCACTGATAAGTGCATGAACTGATTGATTGTCAGGAATTGCCTGGTAAAAAAAACCCTGGAGAATCCCTAGAGTTTCCCGTCACCACTAAGCCTGAATTCACAAACATGGATGCTCGCCAATTCATGCTGCTTTATTTATGAACTGTGTTCCTCAATCGGACATATCGGCGCCATTTTATTCACGCACCATTACTCCCGAGTGATGACGCCATAGTAAAGTCTGGTTATCGATTTATTTACGTGCGGTATATTTAAAGTCGAACTCAAGGGTACTTTATCTATATGATGACGACGCAAAACCGATGTATTTTTGATAACCCCATGCGTGTTTGAATGCTGTAGACACAACAGTTGTTTTTATTTATTAACGATAAAAAAGGGAATTTAGTTAAATATACCTTTAGTGTTGTTCCCTCACTTCTCCATTGTTTATTTGTGTGTTTTTACGTAATTAGTTTTTATTGTAGACTTATTTGGGGTGGGAGTAATGAGACAAGAGTATATCCACTGTCCACTTAACATCCCCTGGCACCCAACCACGGCTCCACAAATGTTCCACGGCTCCACCTCACGAAATGTTCCACGGCTCCATCTCACGAAATGTTCCACGGCTCCATCTCACGAAATGTTCCACGGCTCGACCTCACGAAATGTTCCACGGCTCCATCTCACAAAATGTTCCGCGGCTCCACCTCACGAAATGTTCCACGGCTCCACCTCACGAAATGTTCCACGGCTCCACCTCACGAAATGTTCCACGGCTCCACCTCACGAACTGTTCCAAGGCTTCACCTCACGAACTGTTCCACGACTCCACATCACGAAATGTTCCACGGCTCCACCCCACGAAATGTTCCACGGCTCCACCTCACGAAATGTTCCACGGCTCCACCTCACGAAATGTTCCACGGCTCCACCTCACGAACTGTTCCACTGCTCCACCTCACGAAATGTTCCACGGCTCCACCCCAAGAAATGTTCCACGGCTCCACCTCACGAAATGTTCCACGGCTCCACCCCACGAAATGTTCCACGGCTTTACCTCACGTGGAATGATGGTGCTATCGCGCTATACAGTGCCGGCTTACTGTGGAAAATAGCCTTAGCACGGCGTTAGACACCAATCCGTCAGCAGAGTGTGTTGAAGACATTGGTGTTAAAAACAAATCTTGGTTTCATCTCTCGTATACGCGCTTACTCAGTGGCTATTGATACATAACATTTACTACAGTCTTTATCAGTATAAGATGTATATATATCAATAGCCGCTGCACAGGAGCGTAGCTTTTGTGGTGTATCACCTTGTTTTTATTTGTGTTTTTTTTCTCACATTTTTCACCTGTCATATACATAGTATCCTTTTTTTTACCTTTCACTTGTGTTATGTATTTTATACTATTTTTATTTGTGTGTATCACCTTTAACTTGTGGTGTGTGTTATCTTTTATTTTCGTTTATCACCTTTAACTTGTGGTGTGTATTATCTCTTATTTGTGGCGTACCACCTTTCACTTGGGTATACATTGTATCATTTGTTACCTGTGGTGTATCATCTTTTACTTGTGATGTATCCTCCTTTACGTGTAGTGTATCATCGTTTACTTGTGGTGTATGCAATCTTTTACTTGTGGTGTATCATCCTTGACGTGTAGTGTATTATCGTTTACTTGTGGTGTATGAAGTCTTTTACTTGTGGTGTATCATCCTTGACATGTAGTGTATCACCGTTTATTTGTGGTGTATGAAATCTTTTACTTGTGATGTATCATCGTTTACGTGTAGTGTATCATCGTTTGACCTGTGGTGTATGGAATCATTTACTTGTGGTGTATCATCCTTTACAGGTGTTGTACTTGTAGTCTATATATTTTTTTTACTTGTGGTGTATCATCTTTTACAGGCGTTGTACTTGTAGTCTATATACTTTTTTTTTACTTGTGGTGTATCATCTTTTACAGGCGTTGTACTTGTAGTCTATATACTTTTTTTTACTTGTGGTGTATCA
>JAVFBZ010043913.1:0-10513 GCA_032466195.1 Katharina tunicata
GATTTTGTGACCAGGATCCATCCTTCAGCAGAACATGGCGCCATTAAAAAATTAATTGGCAAAAAATTGAACATAGCCCAAAAACTTGAAGAGGAAGTGAATAACTGGAGGAGATTTCTCAATACTTTATGTTTAAGAGAAGAGGTTATGTTTTGCAATTCTTATATGAGGAAGATATTTAAATAAATTTCAAATTTTCAAAGAAGGTGTTTTAGTTATTTATTCTTCATATTGTTTATTTGTGATGCAGTAATCTAGAATACATAGATAGCATTTCTATAAGGCTGGAGCCTCTCACAAAATGTCGTACGACAGATTAACGTGACATAATTTTATTGTATGACATTTTTTTGTCATACAACCTTTTATGAAAGTGGCCCCAGTACATGCTCTATAGAATTTCTACAGAACAGTGCTCTATATGATTTCTATAGAACGGTGCTCTATAGGATTTATATAGAACAGTGCCCTATAGGATTTCTATAGAACAGTGCCCTATAGGATTTCTATAGAACTCGGGTCCTAAAACTCTATAGAAAGGTCTGCAACAAAGTGCTGAGTATTGAGGAGGTCGGGTACATGGAGATCACACTTCACAAAGCCAAACAGATCATCGTCGCGGACGGCGTTCAGAAGTTCTTGTTAGGTTCGGGCCTTGAAACGATGTAAAGGATGGGTTCGGGTCTTTAGAAACTCACTTCTCTCGAAACTCACATTCCCAGATATCAATCTACTCATATCCCAATGACTTGACATACATTTCGTTGGATTTCGTCTCGGTTCGACGTTCCTCCACTGAGTTTCCCCGGTCGGTGTTATACCGCCCCTTCGTCAATGCACAAACCTTGAACTGAAACACGGTGCAATGTTCACGACAGAGAACCCACCAACACACACACACACAACACACACTTGTTTTGGTAGTACTCATTTTATTTTAGTCAACACGAATGCCATCGAACAAGACAACAACAAAAAATGTCCAAGTCACCAATGTCACTTAAGTGCAGCATTCCAAAAGAGGGATCAATCAAAAAATGACGGCTGATAAAGTCGTACACCATCACATCCTTTTCGATCCGCGGACCTTCGAACAGAGACACGACCTAAGACAGGGGTACACCCCAAGCCCGGTGTAAGGCATACTACACACAATACTGTCACTTTGTAACCGCTGCGTATTCCACGAGGATAGTCGGCGAAAGTTGTTTTGAGGTGGTCGGGTACATGCATTTCACAAAGCCCAACAGCTCATCGTCAATGAAAGTTATACTGGTCCTGAACGGTTGGGTGGTGGGGTGAAGTTGAGCGCGCATTCGTGCGCTGCAACGCTAAAAGATAGGGTTTTCATGCGAACAGACTGCGCGGTGCCCTCGTGGTAGCGCGCGAATGAGCGCTCAACTTCCCCCCACCACCCGATGGTTCAGGACCAGTATAACTTTCGTTGGCTCTAACGGCCTGTACCAAGACAATCTGTGTTTCTTTCGTTGCCTAGCCATCGACCTGGGACGTCACTGCTGTGATCCCTCTTGACGTCATATCCGCCATGTCACCACACCACCGCTCCCCCTCCCGCACACACACACCATATCCAACACCCAGCAAAAACACACCTACATGGCCTGCGCAACAGGAGCCCAACCCTAGCCCACCACCGCGCATGCGCAGTGATGTGCGGCGTCACGGCGTCATATCCGCCACGTCACCACACCACCCCTCTCTCCCACACACTACATCCAACACTAAGCAGAAACACACCTACATGGCCTGCGCAACAGGAGCCCCAACCTAACCCACCACCGCGCATGCGCAGTGATTTGCGACGTCACGAAGTCATATCCGCCACGTCACCACACCACCCCTCTCTTTCCCTCTCCCCCACACACACCATATCCAACACGCAGTAAAACCACACCTACAAGGCCTGCTCAACAGAAGCCCAACCCTTAGCCACCACCGCGCATGTACAGTGACCTGCGAAGTCACGACGTCATATCCGCCACGTCAACACACCATCCCTCTCTTCCCCTCTCTCCTACACACCATATCCGACACCCAGCAAAAACACACCTACATGACCTGCGCAACAGGAGCCCAACTCTAATCCACCACCGCGCATGCGCAGTGATCTGCGACGTCACGACGTCATATCCGCCACGTCACCACACCATCACTCTCTCCTCCTCTCTCCCACACATACCATATCCAACACCCAGCAAAAACACACCTACATGGCCTGCGTAACAGGAGCCCCACCCTAACCCACCACCGCGCATGCGCAGTGATCTGTGACGACACGACGCCATATCCGCAACGTCACCACACCACCGCCCCAAACCAGTTTCAACCACCCCATGCCAGTTTGTGTGACGTCACACCCTCCACGTCACCATCTACCCTCTCTATCCTCACGCCCATCTCACCACCATGCCGCAGAGCCGACGACCGTGACGTCATGTGACCTCGCAGACGACGGAACCTCACGGCTCACCTTTCGTGGGCAGCCGACTATATTTTAACCTGGGCTCGGCTGCTCATTTCTACTCATATTATACACCAACCGCCCTTCTTATACTACTGGTAATGTATGTCCAAATAAAGCAAACAGCCCTTCTTATATACCACTATTACCCTTTTTTCCAATGTGAAGACTTTTCCGTTCTTGTGGCTAAGAATGTTTGACACAAGCAGCCATGTGGCTTCTGTCACAGACTACCTTAAAACTAGTGCGTAAAAAAGAAGGATCAAGATGGCGCGGCTTTATCCCAAAGTTCAGTCTGCGTTGAAAAGCTAGATGGTACTTAATGGTTACAAAATGGGAAAAGTCGCTAACAAGATGACCTTGACCTTGAATCCAACTTGTACGGCCACAACGAGGCATTGACATAATAGACATGTGTGTGAAGTTTTATAACAAACAAAAAGTTGACTCAAGCGTACCTACTAACAGAAGGTTTTATTCACCCTTCAACCCCAAGGGCATAATAACTACATTTTCAGCTTATCGCATCATGAAATTTTGGCATTTTCCCATTTTCCTGTTCATGGCAGCATGTTCCACACAGTTGATCTCACAAGTTCTGGTTAATTATGTGAGTCGACAATCACTGATCCGTGATACTCTCTATAATTAATTAGAGATGCGAAGCGTGACAACTCTTCCAACTGTGACAAATATATATATTGACATTCGGAACAGACAGATTATATCCGACCACATGGCGCATGGCGATTCGGATATTTTGTAGCGTAGGAATACATATTTATGATTATTGAACCCACAAGTTAGTGATATATAATGTCAACACAGAGATATATTTTGTTCCGATATGTTTGTACGAGAAGAAGCAAAGAAATTGTTTTGTCTAGGGATACCTATTTTATTGACGTGGTTAGGACATCCAGAAGTAGTTCGTCATATGTGAGACGAGTCCGTTTGTTTAATCACTTCGGATACTGTTCCGAATGACGATTCTGTGTAGGATTAATACACCAGTAACAAAATCGAAAGTTATATTAATAGTTGGTTTGCAATTTGTACCATATAGTTAGTTGACACAAAATTGGCTATCAGAATTTGTTGACATCTTGCAAGTCGTAGGGAACTTTACAAATAACAACAGCAGGGAAACAAGACTATTAACTGGGAAAATTGCCCTTCATATGTAAGTTTTTTTCTTACCTTTTTCTTAAGCAACGGTTAATTAAAAATTTATTTAACCCTTTTTGATCGACAATAATCTCAAATGAGTCATGACGTGAAATTGTGATGTCCGGATGGTTAATATGGGATAAGTAAATAAATAAAAATATGGAACGAGGGAAGCAAATTCCTAAACACTGGAACTCCCCAAAGATAATAATCCAGATCATAACGTTTTTATTTTATTCCGTACATCAACATATATTTATTTAGTCAGTAAAGTCGGTAAAAAGAGCACATACGATTAAAAAAAGAGTTGTAAAAAAGCGTGAAATCTCGATCTCAGAACGTTGAATCTCCGAGACCAGTTTGGAGATTAATAGTAAATGAATGATCTTATTATCCATATCGGATAGAGCAAGTCACATGGACCGGGTTTGAAATTAAATGGGATTCCAAACCGTGTGCTACCGAAAGACAGCCTTAAAAATATTTAATTATGTAAGTCGAGAATGTGTTAAATTTTTCTTTAATAGCCTAAAATTCATTGAATAGTGTTTTCAAGAAATGTTTTACATTGAAATAATTACTTGAATAGGATATGCAAATTGAGAAGTGGTACGTAAAATATGTCGAAATTGGCATCTATATATTTTCCTTTTTTCCAATCTTTTGAAGTTGTATAAACGTTGTACAGTGTAAGACGAAAAGTATATTATCTCTGACTGAGAATCCATTATCACTGAAGGTGAAAAGTTTAAATTTTTTGTAAAGGTACGCTATATGTGATCATTTTAAGTGGTAATAACTCTATGTATTTTTCATACCATCTGATAAGAAAATCATAAAATTTTATAAGCGATTAAGATATTTTTTGTTCACATGAATTTGTTCATCCGGTTAGGAGCATAACTGACAATGATACTTCCGATCTGGTGTAATCAGACTCTGCATGGTGAAGGACATGTCACCACAGGTTTCAAGGGGACAGGGGAGGTGGTCCTTTCACACCAGGCTAGAATAACCTGTTCTCATAAATACCTGCTCCTATATATTCAAATGGATGTATTTCATAATGTAGATAAAGAACAAGACAGATTTTATACTGTGAACAGGAACTGAACGCACGCAAGTTATCGCATCATAAAATCATGACGTAGGAGAATTCGGCATCCGTCGAAGAATGCGCACTATACAGTTCAACTATGGCGGTCGTGCTTTGAAGTGTTGTCCTGCCCATCTGATTTAAATTGACACGGCCTCATCATTTGAAATGATGTTATCGTGAACATATCACGAGACTTTTTGGATGACAACTATTTCTATATTTCCAGTGCACCTTTTTTTATCTATGGCACCAAAAATATTCCAGAAGTCGTCATCTTTATTCTCTTGTTACGTTAATCGTCTCATCTTCTGTATGCCTCTAAAAGAAATAGCAGCTAGCTTGTTTTACAATTTATACTTTGATTACATCTAAAATGAAGAAAGTTCAAACGACTTAGCCTCCACCAAGACCGCACAACTGGGTGACAGGTGATCATTTAAAACCCAGGTAAATCAACACAGGTATTTGTATCTGTGGACTGATATGTCAACAAAGCAAAAGGATATCAAATTTACATAACAGAATGGCCGTATTTGTTCCTGATATTGGATTACAGGTTAATTCGCCCATAATGACATTACTATGGGGACGTTTGTATGGAAAGTTATGCGGGCCGAGGGACAAAACTAAACATGCAGTGGTGATCAGCGGCTATGGTTTATGATCGTCCGTCGTTATGCACAGACATAAACCCTCGAGTGGGAGTAATATTAAAAACATCCTAATATTCTACAACTATAAAACATTAAATTGAGTTTAACTGGAGAAAAAAGATTTAACTCTGGTAGAGATTAAAACAGAAAACAAACGATTAAAATTTTGTTTATAAAAATGGCAATGATAAGCCACTTTACAATTACATTTAACTTCACCAAGCAAATGTCTAGGCAATCAGACAAGCGACTGTTGGGAAGTTTTTTTTTCTTTCGGACAAGGTCAGTTTCATGCACAATAAATATACCAAAGAATTACAGAATCTATAAGGGCTATAGGGTTGTCTGGAAGGTATATCCCAGATTTAGCCAAAGGTATTGAATTTGAGAATTTATTGTAACAAGCGATTGTCGGGAAGGTTTCATCTGGACAGTGTCAATTTGATGCACGAGTCACGTATTTGATAATCTACGGTATTGGGGTTGTTTCCGAAAGCGATAGGCCTACATATTCTGTCACATATAAACGAGTAGCTATTACCTCTACATATGTATGGCACCTCCGTCAAGTTTTCATTTATAGGTAATATATTTCTTGCGTAATTTTAGTTATAGGTTAAAGGCTGTGTGATAACCTAGGTCATAAAGATTAAAATATACACTGTTGATGACTTTAATTGGTGTGTTTTGTACGCGTAGCTGTATATTAATTTTATTCCAATACAGATGTGTTACGCTGTGGTCTAGGTAGACATTCTTGATGAAACTTGACAAAGCTTAGAGTGTGTTACCTGTGATCAGAATACGTACAAAGGTAAGTTATTAACTTTGTTCATAAGACTTTTAACCTAAAGACTTTGGGCTGTGCTGCTTTAATATGTTTTGACGCACTAGTTCATTTTCTATTCTGACATCGTTTTTAACTACTGGCCCATCACAAGAACCAAGTCGCAACAGACATTGTAACAGCTTTAGAAATGCTAAAATGAATTGTGGTTGTTAGTGAATTAAACTCCTATTGTCACTTAAATGAATTGAACGTATGTCTAGTTGTTTTCTTACTGAACTGGTTATAATTGCACCCTTTAGTATCAAAATTTGTGCATTTATAAATTACTTAAGTTTATGGCTTGCAACATTTAAGAGCCAGAGTGCATAACGAACCCTGAACATATCAGATTCCTTATATAAAATATCCCTAAAAGGTGCACATAGGGTCTATATTAGGCCTTGTATTGTTTTTGAGCGTTGAGTGGTTCTTGTATAGGCATAACTGATTTGGACACAAGACGCTCTCTTTTATATATATACGGTAGACCGTTTAGTTGCCATACATGCAAACAACTTTCATACATCATACATATGTGTTTGCTTGTTTGATTGGGGTTTTACGTTGTACTCAATGTTATTTCACTTATATGACGGCGTGCCAGTCCAATCAGCGAGAGAAACAACCTTCAACATACAAGACAGGACAAAACACTTACATAACATTAACAAAACAAGAAAGCACAAAATATCAACATCCTGTGTCCCTTAACTCAGTGAGTACCAGGGCACAGGAGGCTCCCACCCAACCACCCTCTCGTCATACATGTATAGGCCTACACTAACTGCAGTTTGGGAAATAGCTGAGGCCTTCTATACATCTAATATGTAACACATTCTAGATGTTTTGTGTGTGTTTACACATTATAGGGCACAGATATATTATCACCCAGCAAAACAGATAAAGAAAACACTTATAGATAAATACACAGTCGAATAGATAACTTCATAGCGTATGGGTTTACGCTAAGTTTCAGTACACTTTCTGGTATTATAGTATTTCCCAGGTCTCACAAACGACTCCAGGTTGAGTGTGCTACTGGAATTGAAAGTCTTAATTAATAAGTGTTTATTGCCGTACTCGGCATGATTTTACTCATTATATATATGACGGCGGTGTTCGTTAACAGCGCCAGTACCACAACCCTTACTATGTGAAATGCTATTCTATCTTAGAAAAATACTGTTTTGTGCTATGCAATCAACAAAAAGTTTTATTTAAATTTTGTTTATCAAAGTATAAATATATATACATATGGTGTAGAAGTTAATCGAAGTAATAAAAACTATTCAAGAAGAAAAACCCTGTAGTGAAATGGATGTAAGCCAGATTATGTCATTCATACACTAACAGTCCATGGTTATATACAGAGGTCTATATACATGCAGTTATAGCCAAATAAATCACTGGTGAAATGTCAATAGAGGACACATGGAAAGTATTGAGCAGTAAATATTTATTTAATATAGTGTAAAGCATGTATATACTTAAAGCGTGTGTAGGCTACCTAACAGGACCCACTCTCGGGATCACGGACGTTAAGCTTTTTTTATGTTCGAGTTTTCAATGAACTTATGCAGTAGATTATCTACCAGGTGCACGCATCATGTCACAACATATTGGTAAAGGGAAAGTCGAAATAATTAAGTTTCAACATGATTTATTCGCGGTCAAAAGATATAAAATTATAGGCCTGGCTATATGTGAGACGAAAAAATATATAGTTGTAGCTCCTGATGTAAACACTTTTACTCTGACATAGAAATGCTGAAATCAAGTAAATAGTAACTCGTTGTGACACGTATACGTTCCCAATATATAAACTGTGAATATATGCATGCAGTGAATAACATAATTGTTTGTTTTGTTTACAGGCTGTCCCACCTATAGATGTCAATGAGTGTATCACAGTCACACATATGAAAGTACAACCCTTTTAAATTGACTTGGATAACTCCACAGCGATTGATAAAATTTACCAGACACTTATGACCTCACAGCCAGCGCGATGCGATTTACCATTGTAGAAAGAGTGAGGTTTTAACCAGAAAGGATCTGATATTGTACAAAGACTGGTAATTCGAGAACCGGAGAATTCACGATTCTAGTGAGATCTCTTCACCCAAAAGAATTCGACATTTTAGTAGGAATACGATTTTCCCATGAAAAGAGCTACCGAATCTATATAAATTGTGCGAACAAATAGTAGCCTTGGGCTTCGGCAGCATTCCTGTTTTTGATAGGGTTACTTACACTGAAAGTAAATATAGCTAGGCTGCTTCAACGATTGTCAAGTCAGCTATAGGAAGTTATTTTGGACACTTCAGCCACTAAGCACATATCCGAATTCTTCAGATAAGAACTTTGACCGAATCCTGATCATTCGAAAAATAATCTATACAGAAACAGAACAATTTACAAGACAGGGATTCACGAAACAAGTTCTGCAAAAAAGCTATTTTAATTTTAACGAGAGTAAACATTCATTGTTTTCATGGCTTCATCTGTTTCGGAACAGCTTACAAGACCAAAACCTATCCCTCTGTTTTCATTTTCTCCTGAAAGCGGAAGGGACACCTACAGGGAAGATGTGTCCGGGAAAGTTTTCGAATACTGGAAACATGCACAAAATGAAGTCGACCCAAACCACTTCCGGTTACCCAGATTGGTTGTTCGAGATCATACCGGAAGGAAAATTGACATTTATACGTCATACCAGGAGAAAATCTATGCCGCCCGGAGAAATGTCCGACTAACCGGAGAAGCTCGAAGCCCAGAGGAGTGGCGGTTACCTCACGCACCGGTTCCCGCCAGACCAGACTTGACAAGAAAAGCTCCTCCCACGTGCACCTATATCAAGAGAGATAACCCAAAGCAAACAGCTATTGAAAGTCCAATGTTTCGTCAACAACCTTTTGTAAGTTATTTGCATGTATTTATTCTTCTTCTCTTCTTGGTGTTCATGATGGCCCATGCAGGGTCGGCGCTTCGTTCTGGCTATCACTCATTTAATCTATAGGCCTATATGCGGAGTCATTGTTTACCATATACTGTATACATATAGAGGACACACCTAACGATGAATACCATTAATATTGCTCGATCGAGTAAGTGGTGGAAATGATAACCCACGAGAGGCGTTGATTGGGTTATAACTTCCAGCATTCTCGTGTATTCTTTTTATTTTTCATATAGACGAAAAAAAGTAAAACATCACATTTAACCTAATGTTCATAGAAAATGTAAAATCATGCGAGTTCGGACCAACACGGCGTTATTCGAAACGTGTACAATTCATCAAATGACGTCATCCCTTTTTTGCGTGCGGAAATGAAGTACGTCTTTCAGCACTCCTGTCAGATATTTTGAGACACCAGTCCTGAATGTGCATAGTTCATTGGACGGCTGCATTTCATAGAATAGCTCAAGATCGATACTGTCAATATATATGTTAGTGTGAACCAATAAGCTAAATGCGATATGTGGGCTTAAAGCTTACACTATAACAAACTTGGCCTATATTTGTTGCTCTGTCTCATTTCATAATTTCTGATATTCATCCGTCTGGGCCTATCGGAAATGAATTAATGAATTAAAATCGCAAAGATAAGTATAGCTTCTTTTTTTTCTCTTTTATAAAATTTATTCATTATCCCTTTTACATATATAAAGATTTGGACCAGGGTTTCCAAATCTTTTTGTTTACTATTTATTTATCGTTGTTGTATTGCCTTTTAAAACTTATGTTCATCCTAAGTAACATCTTTTTTTTAAACAAAATAACAAAATCAACATATTTCACTTGACTGTCACTTATAATAAAACCCTTATATATACTGTAACATAACATGGTGAGAAAAGAATTAAGATCATTAAACTCAAGTAATTCTGTTTTATACGGTGGCCCGTAGGGGACATTATTATTTTCTTTTACAATTACACTTTTTTTTCTTTTTCTTTTACTTGTTTTTTTGTCAAGCAATTTCCACCCAGGTTGAAACTACTTTCCACCCATGCAGGTTAAAACTACTTTCCACCCAGGTTAAAACTACTTTCTGCCCAGGTTAAAACTACTTTCCACCCAGGTGAAAAGTACAGTAGTTTCCACCTGGGTGGAAAGTAGTTTCCACGTGGGTGGAAAGTAGTTTCAACCTGGGTGGAAAGTAATTTCAACCTGGGTGGGAAGTAGTTTCAACCTGGGTGGAAAGTAGTTTTAACCTGGGTGGAAAGTAGTTTTAACCTGGGTGGAAAGTAGTTTCAACCTGGGTGGAAAGTAGTTT
>JAVFBZ010043945.1:0-10512 GCA_032466195.1 Katharina tunicata
TTATTACTAATATAATGGACCATTCGTCAGACATAATGTTTAGGAACACAATTCTTATCAAACACTATAAACCCGTTATATATTGCCCTGGTTAGAAGTATAATTAAACAATAAATAGGTTATTTATACAACTTTAATATAATTTAAAGCTCTTAAATGTTATAAACTTATGATTATATGATTGTATTAATCTATCTGCAATTCCTTCATCATATATGCCATATTCATATGTTCTACCTGGTTGCAAGTATCTTTTATACTTAACTTTGTCATCTACAATCTGTTACATGTTACTTGTATATCTGTATGAGCCTCAATGATATTCATGTTGGCCTTAGGACTCTTTGTCATTGATTTGAGTCATCAAACAGGTTGTTTATAAACCATCATCAGATGTTCATTGTAAAGATAGTAACTTGTTTTGGCCTCCACAAAACAAAGTGGAGTAAATGAATTAACTTATAGCTTTGTGATATATTTGAAAACATTTCACAAAAGTGTTTAACCTTAATGTACACGAAAAAAACATAACCTCATTACCAGTTTTCAAGATTAAAACACCTCTTTATATGATCGGGTCTAAAACACATTTAGCTTCAGTTTGCCGAGAGGATTGCAATGGCAGCGATTATTATTATAAATGTCCGTGTCATATGAGGATACAAATAAAACTCTTTTGACAATGCTATTTAAATGGTTTGCCCTTGTCACATCTTAAAATAAGAACGATGTCTAGTTCAAATGTAAATGAAAAACAACGAACCCGGAAATATTACTTCGCACATACTCCAGTTTATATACGAAATATCGTTTGATACTATGTTTCATATTTACATTTTTCACAATTTATTAAAAGTCGAATACAATATGAGTAAATAAAAGCTGAAATAACAACGTTATATATATCTTGACTCTTCCAAATTTATCTCATTTCAAGCCTGAAATCAAACAATTAATTTAAAAAATTTCATTTCTCTCCAGAATTGGAAGAGTTTTGTCTATTTGTCACATCATACGTAATAAGAGGAGGCCCAGCCGTGGGCATTGTGTATACGGGCGGTGCATACTTCTAGATACTACTAGTTAATGGACTACTTTATTACTTATTAAGATATACTCATACTACAGTTTTGTGCTTATATTTTTTATAGCCCAGACGTGTCGGTAGAGCTCAAATAAGCAGATAGCGGCGATCAACAAAACATTTCTATTTAAGTATATATTTTTGTATAAATGTAGAGAAAGATTCGACTTCGGGTCTCTGGCTTAGTATTATAATCGTCATTATCTTTATAACTATTTACTTGCCTTCTTGCCATTTGATACTGTGTCTCTATTTATTAATAGTACATTGCTGATACTAGCTATGTTAGATTTAACAGCTTGTGCGCTTTATCTTCTGTACCAAGCTCATCCGTCAAACTAAATTGATGATAAACTGTCAACTTAAGTCATAGATCTTTGTGAGTTGTCACATACAGATCCGCTTACCATTTGCAATGTGCAATGGGGAGGTTTTCTCGTGGTGATTTAAATCAAACAGTATCCTTATTTTCTAATGACGTAAAGTTCAACTTATTACCTACTACAAAGTTAATGACACACTTGCATCGCTTCTTTGTTGCTCCCGTTATTGTCATCACACATGCAACTCGTGTGTGGCATTGTCGACAGTACAGATATTGTACACACCTGTTAAAACCCAGAAGGTTTTGACCACTCCCCAATGACTTTAACCTCGTACACATTATACACAAGCGGCCCACAAAGTTAAAGAATCCAATAATCACGACACACAGGTGACCTTTATCCATACTTCATACGATCACTATTTATGAGAGTTCTTACTTAGAATAAGGGGCCCGCACCGTGGCTCAGTGGTAAGCGCGTCTAACTGCAGATCCTCCTCCGATGTACTGCACGGGTTCAAGCCTCCCAGTGGAACTTAGGTATATGAGGGGGTCACACGAGGTGACTTCAGCGATCGCGGGGGCGGTTTTTACGAGTTTTCCTCCCGGTTTTCCGCCGTATTGAGTAGAGCAGATTAAGAAGTGGAGAATCCGTCGTCATATAAATGAAATACCTGTGAGTACGACGTTAAACACCAAACAAACAAACTTAGAATAAGCCTTTAGAATTGGTCCTTTTCTTTTCAACAATTGATAAATTATAATCTCAAATCCTGTGCAAATTAAGATAAACGTTTTTTCACTTTTAAATGTCCGTGTCGAAGCCACCTCCTCAACCAGTTGGGTCTGCATTGACTGCTGGACCCTGTACAATGTATTGCGGAAGATCAAGGCTGAGTTTATGCAATGAAGTTACACATGCATTTTTTTCCGGATTGTTGTGGCGTTGAGGGTGGTAAGTCAGTTTTTAATTTGTGTAAGTCACATAAGTGAAATACACTTGCGAAAGAGGTTGAACCCCAAACAGCCAACTTACTTCCCGGTTTAACTTCATCCCTGCGCCCACACTGCACAACTTGATATAAACATAAGATAACGTCTTTATCCACTGGTTTAGTAACAGGAACATATCTATCCGGATATTTTGGCACCATTCCTCGTTCAATAAAGATAGAGTGGCAGCTGCAACAGTCTGGTTGCAGCATCCGACCTCCCTACACGTACTTTCCCCTTCATCTCCGTCCATCTTCTCTGCTGAAGCCAAGGTTATTTCAGTGGAGCATAAATTATCTTCTGGTGGAACCTGGAAACACAGTTGTGGACAGGGAAGCAAAAAAGCCCGCAAAAAGACCATTTCTCAATCTAAAGTATACTATAAAGATCTTAAGCCTAATATAACTAAATACATAGCTAAAATTAGGCGGGGTGTATGTGACACAGAAGTCCGTAACAAACTTTATGACAAACACCCTACCATAGCAACAAATTCATACATCCATGGAATGTCTCGAAATGATCAAGTGGCTCTAATGCGATGGCCACACTCACCTCACGAAAAAGCATCTTCTTGACAAAGACAAACAGGAAACCAAAGTGTGTAATTTGTGATACTTTAAAGATTGCTCAATTTATAGCTTACATAGCTATAATAACTTAAACCTATTTACAATCTTTAAATTTAAGTCCTATTAAAAAAAATGTATTACTTATGTCTGATCTATTCAGTTAATGTTGTTTCGTATTTTGGTGTACGGCCTTGGGTAAGTTGACTTTAAAAGATATCAATTTTAAAATGTAAAATATTAAGATGTAAACTGTTCACGCCCAACGTGGTGTAAAACACCAATCAATCCTCGTTCAATAAATACCTTTCTACATTAATTCGGTATTTCATTTTACGCTGAAGAATAAAGCCAGTTCGATATCATATTAACAACCGCTTTGATTTCCCAATAGAATGACACTTTCAGAAGCTTGGCCGCAAGATTAACCTTACAGAACACAGGATCTATGGCCAACAGCTCTCGGTTGACGCGGTTTTGCTCCCAATAAGTCCGCTGTCAATATGCGAGCCAATGAACATCACATTCATCGGCAATCTATTGTCTATGTGTTGGGTAGCTAACATATTGATACTGTGTTCTTTATAACTAAAACCGCTAACAAGACGCCCCTGCCTGGTTTATCGCGGGTATTCATTGTCGTTGAACAAGCACTGTGTGAAAGATATCTTTAATGGCTCTAGCTTCATCACGCCTTTTAACACACACGTGATAACCAACATGTGGCAAGGCATTAGACAATCTTCAATCACTTTGCGATTATAGTTTATAGAATGTGGCATGTTGGAACTCAGATAACCGATGACAAGAAACTTCTTAGTGTCTAATTCACAGACATTAACGCAGCTGATAAAAAAAAGAGCGTTATTAAATCTAGTATTCAAACATTTCATAAAGCTCGATAACTTCCAATCGTTATCACTAGTACTATTACAAAATTATTATCACTATTAATATTACGAAATACCAAATGGAAAGTGAATTATTCTGGGTATGGACAATATTTTATGTAGAATTTGACTTGGGTAGATTATACCCTAATTTAACACAAATTCGAGTTCTACTACAACCAATCAATGAGGCCTTTGTGTGCTAAGAATCTCCCATGACAGAAACGTTGCCATTTATCAACAGTTCTATAGACACAAATAGTTGTCGAGAGAAAATATAGCAATAATTTGACACAATGCTACGCTATTATTTGATTCTGTTCGAAATATTAGTAACTAGATAGCATAAGCAATTCACGCTAGAAAATCATCTATCAAGAAAGCTAATGTGATTTCCCTGGGGAATAAGTTTCTTCATTCACCTTCATTAGTATATTTTGACTTCGTTGCTAATAGGTAGTATCATCACTCCATTTGTCCACGCTGTTGCTTTTATCGTCTTCGCATGTTAATAGCCTCAGCCGCACATTACGCGCCAATCAATCACTTTTTGTCTACAATGCCATACAGTTGTATTGGTTCGATATTCTCCTTCCTGTCATTTTCTTTAAAAAATTGTTGTACTGCTGGAAAATCTTGTCGGTCGAAATGCTGCAAAATTGAGATATATCCAGAGGTTGAGGTTTGAACTTGATGAAATTATACGCCTTGATGTTATTAATTGGCCAATATATCGTCTTTGAAAGTTGACCCTGCTATGCCAAATCACAGCCATTATGGTTTGATAACAAGTATGTGTCCTTTGCCTGGAAAATGGTAAAAGTCGTTCATTTTAATGAGAAACCTTTGGTTAATTAATTCCTCTATTTAGCAAAAGACTGACAAAGGTATTTCATATCGCTGATCCATATGGATTCCAAATGCATGGGGATTAGCAAAACTCAATCTGTGTGATGGTGAAAGCACATATTTACATATTCACTGAACTACCATGTGACAGCCTTCACTTAAACTGTATTGCGACAACAGATGATGTTAATGCCTGTAGCGAACTGCAACTTCTCGGGGGAATAGATTCTAAAGCGGAATGTTCTGTAATAATTCATAGTTTTATTTCGAACGGGAATTGGAATCTGACCTTGGTCGACTATAGCAATCACTGTATTATTAAGACAGACTTAAGGGAATAATTTAAATACCACAGACAGTTCAATAACACATACGTACCCAGAATTAAGTGGCTGGCTGACGTGATTAGAATTATTACAATTGATGCACGATTGGAATAGTTGTCGTGAAATTACTCTATGGCACTGACTCACATCTTTTGGTTTAAGCCCAATTGATTCGGCGAATTCAAATCGAGCTTTCCACTGAAAAAGTCGCTTAAAACATTTACTATCGCCTTTCACATATCGCATACAACTCTGAGCTGATCGTTCTGACAAGAAAATGCGTCTGGTGATAAGCTATGAGGTGGAAAAACTAGTCAGAATTACAGCGTTAGACAGCATGGTTGGAGCGGGAATAACTGATCAGAAATACAGCGTCTGATGGTCCGGTAGGACGGTAAATAACTGATCAGAATTAGAATCAGCGTCTTCAATATAAGGTTGGAGGGGATATAACCGAATTACATCCGTGAGATTAAGTCCCATTCCATCCAACTAATGCCAATTATGTTTCTCTTCACATGTTTGAATCACTACCAATATTAGTGGTTTCTTACTTAAGTGCATAGAAGACAATGCTGGTCAAATGGACATAATTAAGCAAAATAAACTACATCGACATAGATCCCTAGGTCTTATTTAATTCACAAATATTTAAAAATGTCAACAACAATATTGTTCGTTTCGTAGCCGTTTTTAATTAAAATTTTAAAAAATCACAAGGTGCGGTATTAGTCTCATTGTCTTAAGATGAGGATTGTGCATCCTCGAGAGAGTACTATTATGTCTTTAAAATGAATGGAATAATAGGTAAATATGAACAATAGCTCTATGACATCTATGTCGCATCAACGTCCAGCAGTCACACCAGAGCTATCCGAAACTGTAAATAAAGTCAAATAATGATATGTGTTAGCCTCAAGAAAGAATGTTGTCCCACGTACAAGATATGTTTCTCGGAACCTTTTCCAATATATGTTACTCACGATTTATGGTCTCACTGAAATGTGTTAATGGTGTGATTAACTGTATAAAATACATGTCTGAAACACGTTTGATTTATTCAATAATTCGCGTACAAAACTCAGAGAAATATTTAGTCGCTTGCAATGAAGTTGATAATCTGGCAAGGAAACCACATTTGATAGCAAACTGGATTTGTCTTACAGGTTTTATCAAGTTTTTTTTATCGGACGTTAGATTAACAGGAACTTTTAATTGTTTTATATTGCCATTCACATCGCGTACCTTGGTTCATCTGTAAGACTATATATACAAGTACTTTGCAACTTTTTCGAATAAATCTGAAAATGCATAAACATCTGTCGCTGTAAATATTGGCTATCCTGTATTGTACTTTGTCTAACAATAGCAGACTATAAGAGGATTACGTGTAATGAACCGAGGATTAACATTCAATCTCTTCCTCATCGCTCGTCCATTGAACTAGATCGATCAGTTTCTGTCAAATCAAGATGGAGGACGCATACAACTATTATTGTGAAAAGGCGGCAAAAGAAAACCAAGTATATTTTTCTGACAAATATAGATAAATCGAAAAGTAGATGCATTGATGCTTTATAGATTACTATTGTTGCTGTTCGATATAATAGACCAAAGTCACAACTCCGAGAAATGATAAACACTGCATGTTTAGTTTCTATATTCGGCTTTAATAACTATCTTCAGGAATGAACAGGCAGTCAAAAATGAACATATTGATTGAAAAAATGGATAACAGTGGTAGGTACATGTAAGCAGGGTTTAACAAATATTAACAGATGTGAACACTAATTGTATTGAAACCATATGCGGTTGTCTAAGATCAAAGCAGTGTACAACATGGGGTAAGTCATACATTACAACAATGATAGGTCTTTTCTTGCTTTTAAGCCATGCTTGAGGGTGGGTTTTCTTATTCTGATGGCTAAGGCGTCTTCCAGAAGGATTTCTGACCAGTGGTGTGATCTATCAGAAATATAGAAACTAAACATGCATTGTTTATCATTTCTCGAAGTTGTGACTTTGATATATAATGTCAAACTATTCATTGGGAATCACGGTATGTGTTCGATATAATCTTATGTCCTTCAATCTATTAATAGTCTTCCTTTGACAGAAATCGTGGGTTTTCCTCGGTCCATTCTTCAACCGAGTTAAACATGCTACAATGTCCAGACCTGCATCTTTTCCAAACACAAACCTATGTAGAAGGCTTATAGACTTTTAGGTCACGTATCTTATCAAGTGTTAATTATATGTCATTGGAAATAGTTTATATTCTTTAGGCTGCTTTGTGTTAAAAATAAAAGCTATATAAAGACTTTCTGAATAACATCTTATTTATTTCGATACGATGTTTCACTTTCTGTCCAAAGATTGTTGTGAAGTAAATGATTTAAATGTCACAAGCAACAGTCTTTATAACAAATTCAATATAACAGTTTTAAATATGACATTACAACAAATTCAATAGAAAAGTGGACAAGACGACGTTACATCCGATCGTCATGACTTCCACCGTTATTGACTGACACAAAAAGTTAAGAATTTTTTTGTTGGAACAACAACCACACGGACTTAAACCATATTGCCCTCTGCATAACAAAATATTACACCATATCAACTGTTAAATATATTTTTGGTCACAGAAATCAATCCCACTAGATGCACGAGGAAAGGAAAGCACTATTTATTATAATTTCTTTCATTATATGATGATTCTAATAATAACTGTAGGGATAAATATTGTAGAGATTTAATTTATTTGGTCTGGTATGATCTTTAATGTGACTAAATTACAACTACAAATTATAAATCAAAAAGATTTTAAGATATACTTATCAATTACTGTTATGTACCCAATGCACGAACCATCTATCACTCATGGACATCCCCCAGTCGGAGACCTGGGATCAGTTATAATTTAGATTCCTTTCCAATTGAATATGGTATTTCATTTTGTGGTGGACAATAAAGGTATTTAGATACTGCATTAACAATGGGTTTGATTTCCCAGTAGAATAAATGTCTTAGATATCTAAGAGTTTGAGTCTTCCTATGAGACGAATGCGTTCGTAAAGCGATGACTGACACCCTAACAGCGTCCAAATCAAAGAGATCAATACAGTTTATCAAAACGTTCAGAAGCTTAAAAGACTGGACAATTAAAAGTTTCGTTAAGCCGGTAAATGTAAAATTATCTTCACTTTAAATTACAATTTTGAACTTCATTTTAAATTTAGTTAATTTAAACAAATAACTGTGTAACAAATGAGTCAATACCACATAGCTCGCTTCTATAGATTATGATGTCTGATTTGAGCTCGCTTCCGTGTTCAGCAATTATTAAATGATGCAAACATCAAGCGTGATATCCCGGAGGGGTTTATCTAAAAGCTGAACAATGTCTTGTTATCAGATGTTGTGTTGAAACCAGATCACGAGGGAGTACCTTGTGTTGCTTCGATACACTCAAAAGTCATGTTAATTCAGTAGAACATGAGAGTGTGAGTTTATTGGTTCCGTGTGGGATATAACTTTATTACAATACAAATTCATGAAATCCTGAAACGATTTAGGGGTATCTTCGGTCAATCAGTGAGGGAATAGTCAGATGATAAACTCTTATAAACATTTAGCTCTATCTTTCAACAAAATAGACACACAAGCAGTCTTTATGTAATTTGACAATGAAAGTGGAAAAGACACACAATAATCTGATCCTCTCCACAAATACATGTTGGTTATACAAAACTCCTTAAACTATACTGTCAGCATTTACCACCTTAGCACGTTTGTGTTACCATGCGGACTTTTCCAAACTACCAATATGTTTTTTGTGTTATGCCAAATCATGATGTTCATTATATTCTGTCCGTGTTGTTAGTTGTTGCTGGTCACGGTAAACGATCTGTCAAGAAGCATGGTATGTTCCAATGATGTCTCGAGAAGTTTTAACTGTGAGTGACATGAACCGATTCAAAGTCAATTTACAATACACCAATGTGTCAGTTTGACCGTAGCACGATGTCGACAAGTCACATCACTCTAGTTGCGATGTGAGCAAAGACATCACAGATATGTGTTTCTCAGATTTAGTTACCTTCTTTGATTTTCACCAAGACAATTCCCCTTGGATGCGTCCGAGGAATAGATACGGAGGTGGAATAATTTACGATAATCCACACTATTATTCCCCATTTAAGTTGAAACCTGCCCTTGACAAGAGGGTGAATACTGCTTCATTAAAGACCTGTGAGAATAATTATTGGAAAATATTAACTATTATTGTGCGAATGTTCATGAAACTGATGTTTGAAGGTGTTAGCTGCTGGACGATGTGATTGGAATGCGTTTGATTGAAATTCAGATAGTACAATTTATTTAAATGTATACATGTAAACTATAAATACTCATTCTTACATTGTATGCCCTGTCAATGATATATACTGTGAAAAAGAATACAAAGGTTGGTAATATATTTTGTTTAAACTTGAAGTTGTTAGCGTGTTCCATGAGTTGTTCGATATTGTTTCTAACAATGAAAAATATAAAACACATTCAAGAGAGCTTTGTGTGTTGTTTTTTTTGGTTTGAACTACATCAGTTAACCAGACAACCGCTACATTGTGCTTTGATACAGAATATGATATGATGATAGAGAAAGCGGATTATGTGTTATGTACCGGGATTATGTACCGGGGACCTGTCTCATCCCAGCCACTCCATCAAGCCAGATCAATGTAACCTGTCAAACCTGGGAGATTCAAACATACATCAGTGTCTTCCAATCGTGCGTTAAATGGAACAAATATGGCTATAACCATTAATCATTGATTATTTACCAAACAGAGCAAAATTATATTTTTACAAAAAGAATAAATGCAATTGAAGTGTAATCGTTAATTGTAAATATTGACCATGGCCCATGGGTTGACAGTGTAGGCATACAGACTGTCCCATCACTTGTCCATCAATTATGGATTATCTCCTTCTTTTAGCATGCCATCATTGTCACAAACCAGAATGTACTCATTCGTTAATGTATAATACGTTGCATTTTAAGCCTGTTTATATTCCTTATACTGCTTTGATATACAAATATGTTTTAGTCAAGACGATAAGACAGCAGTCTTTTAAACACAGTTAATTGGTAGGAATAAAGCCGTTGAATAAAGAAATTTCGGTTGTTCGTTATAAAACGCGTTATGTGAGAAATATTTTGTTGTTGTCTTTTTACTTTGTACATATTTTTGAGATGTTATTGTCCTTTTTTACACACAACTGAAAGTAAACACAATCAGACTAACGGTGTTATGACAACATTTAATCTGTTAAACTCAGCTGTTAAGTTTGCTCGGCTGTCTGTTTTATTTATTTATTTATTTATTTATTTATTTATTTATTCATTCATCACAACAGGTCTAGGAGACCCACTTACAGCAATGATAACAACATAACTAATAACGGATGGTGC
>JAVFBZ010043956.1:0-10512 GCA_032466195.1 Katharina tunicata
TTATTTGAAACAAGATTTTGCAGAAGAGAAAGGACCTCAAATTTATTATCTTGGATACTAAATAAATTATTTATTTTCTTGACACCTTTTTGAATGTCACAGCTGGTTAAAATATGGTTTACGGTATGAGTGCCTTTTAGTCTGAATTATTACCGCCACATATCGTAATCTGCATCGATAAAATTTAGGTTATTTTCTCTTTAGGCGTGGATTGACCTTATATTTGTTTGTGCAACTTAACATGTATCATTGCCCCACGAAGCTCTTTTTAACCACTGTCCTTCAAAAATCATTACTTTTAGACAGATTTACCTTACACCATTATCTAATTATATTGACTAAATAGCTATAATGCTAAACCCAGGATAAATGATACGAAATTTCAAATCTTTGTAAAACATAAACGAAATAGTAACTTAGGCAAATTGTGTCGAACAAAGATGTGAAGCAAGGTTTGTCACCGTCCTATACAGAGCTACTTATTTAAATAAGAATAACAAAATATATTACGGATAGCAACTTCTGGTATATACCCTGCCCAACGTTTCGGCCTAAAGCTAAAACCGTATTCATGCAATGATTACAAATCTCAACCGGAAATATACCATAAGTTGCTATCCATAATTTCTTATGTTATTCTAATATGAAGAACGTGTAATGAGTATAATGATATCGTAATAGTTCGTTTCTCCAATTCACCTTCGAAATGAAAAGGTCGATTATCAAACTAATGTTTTTCTATAAGCTTTTAACGTTTGGTAAATAATTGTGTAAATATACATGCTATTGGAAATAAGCATGAAGCCATGCAAAGATACAAGACTGATACTGCGCCGTCTGGTCTTTCCATACAGGCAAAATAATATTAAAGATAGTAATAAAAAGAAACTTAATATTAATCACTTATATGCAGATTTCAAGTTTACTTGTGAATATAATATTACGGTTATTTGCCTGCTGTTCTGTTTGGAATTATGTAGAATCACTACGCCTGTAGTGGCCCGGATGCTTGTAGAGAAAACATGTAACAGGTCAATAGAAGCTTGGGCTGGGGGATTCAGCATTGTGGGCGTTTAAAAAGAGTTCAATTTTGTTTACGTTAATACAGTGGTATGTCGAAAAAGTCCTCTGTCATCCATTTGTTCTGGAAATATCAATGGGCACTTCCCTGGGGCTTCAAAGAGGCCACATATTTCGTCTCTATAATATTTTATGGATAAAAAGAACGACAAGACTCCTATTCTGCCCTCCATAAATGACAGATGGAAATTGAACCCTGGAGCCCTAGCGATATTCTCATCAAGACGAAGACGTCAGGTAGAATAAAGATGAAATTTATTGCTGTGGTTGAATGATGTTGGTGTTACAGGGTAAATACCTAAGAAGTAAATAAAATAAAACAATTTTTAGGTTACGGTTAAAACATACTTTAGGCAGTTAAAACATTAATTTACCGAACTTAGAAATAATAAAAAAATTATACGACGTTAAGATTTGTATTATGATAAAAGAACCAAACCGATATGAAGTTGCTTATCTTCAAAATTCACATACGGCTTTATAATGAAACATAACGTTATCCGCATACTTTCAAACCATGCAAAATTAACGTTACCTTGTTGTTGTTATTTACGAGAAACAGAAAGTGTATTTATAGCGGATACGCAAGCTAGTTAAAACAAACTAAACATGATTACGGTCAATCAATCACTCAAAACATACAATTCATGCTCACACTGTGGTTTGCTACATTTGTAATCACAATCTGTTCAAATGTTCGTGGATGACTATCGAAAGTTTGTTGACTGAGCCATGAAAGAGGAGAGGGCGAAAACAACCTCCACGATAAGAGGGTTCGCAAACAGCGTTATAAAAACAAATGGCATGTCACACAGTGATAGTACAACTCCTATCACACACTTTTCCAAACAAAACAATTTGTTACCGGAATACCATGATTTAATGTTAAAGCTGTGGGAAATCACGGACAACTTTCATACAAAATTTAACTATTTCCCTCTCTGAACCAGCTATTGTCGAAAGTTTCTTTTAGCCACAAACAATTATTATGAAACATGTGGCACCATTGATTTGTGTAACCGTTTCATCATTATGTAGGATACGTTTGGAAATAAGAGTTCTGTCCCGTTTCACAGAGCCATCTCAGTATACGTTGAACGTAATTACCACAACGACCAGAACTGAAGGTATAGTGTTGCCATGATAATAACGTTCATCGTAGACTGGTGTCGTTTTGCGGAACGAGTCCTTGATTTGTGCAGTTTCTTCTGTATGTCTACGGAATAGGACATTTAATTTACAATATACCAGGATATAATTAATCATTCACCGGTTATCCCTGTGAGGGTTGAGAAATGTTCATATAGCTGCGTCCCATTGCACTAGGTTTTGCGGGCTTTGAAAAGGTCACCTCAGCTGAAAACAGAAATCGACACAAGAAAAACACGCTAATTTTATCGTCAGTGTTAAACAATGAAGGGAGTGGAATGTCTAGGGACGGTTTCATGCTCGGGTTTGTAATAGATTTCACCGCTAGATTACCATTTCAATGCCGTCAACGCGACGATAATCAAACACTTCATAAAAAGCTTTAACCCGGTGCAAACATCGTATCCATAATACAAAAAAGAGCCTTCCACGCGAAGCTCGCATTCAAAGGACATTTCCACGCCATTCATCAATGCAATCAATGGACAATACGGTTATATAGGTAGAATAAAATGTTCATCACCGGTCTTAGCAACTTCCTTTGACAATGAATCCCTCCGAAATGTGTTCAGATTGGTTCTTTGTGAAGCGTACACTAGTAGCTGAAACGGCAAGATAAAACAAATCCCCAGTCCAAACGTGCTATAAAAACTTGAGATTGTAATAGATGTATACCTGGCACCACGCGCCAGACGTAAGTGCCAATGTTACACAACGTTTCTAATAGTTTCGAAGGCTCACAAGTGCTAATTTATGCAAGTTCAATAAGATCGGTATGTAAACATGTCAATTCTATATTATTCGTTATTATTGATCATTGTCAAGTTTCGATTTTGAATATTCAACTGGATATCGTAAATGTTAAACATCATAATTAAACGCACTATTCAGGTTTAGAATTTGAAATAATTTTTTTAACTGACGCTTGGTTTAAAACAAGATAAAAAATCTTACCAAAGTTATCTGTTATTTGTCCACCTGATGGCTTTTAAAGCTGTCGCCAAGCAGAATTTTCGAAGCACTTATGCGATTTTGTTTTTCATTACTGGAGTTTCAGAACTGTCTCTGTTTGAAAATTGTTGCTTTGTAGAGCCCGCTAATATCGCAACGCCTGTGCCTGTGAACGAAAATCTAAAAAATATTATAATAAACAAGCATGTTTAGTTTTATTTTTTTTTTAATTTATTGAATTGAGACTCCGACCTGTAAAGTCTAATTACAGACCTGGTAACTTGGAAAGTATTAACCAAGTAAAACAAACTTGTAAATACATAGAAAACAATACATATGTATGAGTATAAATAAAACATTTTTACCGAAAAAAATCAATCACATTAAGGTGCTACAAAATTGTTTAGGTGTATATAATATGTCTTGTTCAAATAGATGGAAGGCTTTGTTTTAATAACCTCCTCAATTAATATTGTCAGATACAAATGATTAATTCGTTTGTGTATATAATACTTCTGCAGTTAGAATCAAATCTCTTAATCACGTGAAATATCTATATAGAACTATTATTTCATAATAAACATAATTGACATCTGTGGACAACGGGGTTTTACAACTTAATATTCTGCCGCTCCCAAGAACCAGTCACATTAGGCGTTAAGTACACATAGAGCATGTATAGCTGTCTATATAATTCCTGGTGTAAATAGCGATCTTCCTGCGATCATCCGGCAGACTTATCCATACGCATCTAGCCCACGCCTGAAAGACTTTAATTCATACCTGGTTGTTCTTTCAAAGATCTAGAGGAGCCTTCGGTGAAGGATCTATTCGCTAAAATCCTTTCGTCATATTGGCCATCGCTAAGTATCAATTGGTCGGTAGCAAGATATACAGCTGCTCTTGTTAACAATCACAGAATTGTGTAAAATAACCCAGACCTAGCTACAGAACTGTGCTATGCTAAAAGATTGTAATTCCCGCAACTTACATTATTACAATTGGAAGTAAACGCAGTGGTAGAACAAAAGAATCAGTAATATCAAAACAAAATTCTAGTGTTTTTTTCGAATCTGGCCGACATCTTGCTACTCTCGTTGACACATAAAACAACATTTTTAATGTTAGCAATGTGCGAGATGGGCGGTTTTGATACATAAAATATATCGGAGAGCTTCATTTTCCTAGAACTGAACAAAAACAAGCTAAAACTGAATTGAAAATTCCTTAATTGGAGTAAGTACCAAAACTGAAAATTATACATGTTTGTTCAGCAATGTTCTGTATCGTTACATATGGATAACGTAGTAGACTGTGAACCGTACAGAACTCTGCATCTACATTTGTAACCCTAACCGTACCTCAATTTGGACCATCATTTATGTTATATATGCATTATACCTTGGCTACTAGAATTATTATCCCGGTTCATAAAATAGAATAAACAATAAAGAGCATATTTCACAAAATCGTTCCGTCCATGATATTTGATTCTGACGGGACACTATGTGTTAACCCACGAGCAGTTTCGCACAGCCCCGAGTACATAACCTACAGTAAAAATGTAAAAGATAAAAAATACCACCAATGTTATGCAGTTATGAGTTCAAGTTATCAAAAAAACGACAGGGCCAATTGACCTCGAACAGGATAACTGATCAATGTAAAATTTAGATTTAAGATTTGTGTGCAGATGAAACAATTTAGATTTTTCATATGCACATGTCAGAAACGCATTTGTAAAATCACACTCTAAAATACCAGTATAACACCTGCGAACCGTAGGTGTAGCACCCGATTTCTCCAAAAGCTTAGTATTGCCTCGGCAAAATCTCTCTATTGGCAGACGAGATAAATGCATTATAGTGACTTTAACAAGTAATCACTTTCTGACTGGAAATTCGAAGTTATAATAGGCATGTTGTCATTTCGCATATAATGTTTTTATGGAAAATTCAACCAATCAAATGTATTTAATACTGTAAACTGTCATCTGTGTCTTACTGACTTTTGAAAAAATGCTTGCAGTACATAAAATAGACAAAGATCTAGCCTTGACCCCCATGATACTGGCGTTCTGTCATCTTTATGACAGTATTGAAAATAAACGTGTGCTTAAAGCTTCATGAAACTTAACTTATCAATAAAGCTGGAACAAGTGTGAATGAATTCATGTTGCTTCCGCAAGGTGGGACGAGCGTTTTAATTGATTAATGCATCCCCTCGTCAGTATCGGTGTGCGATGAAATGATGATAACCGTATCGATTACATTCATGTGCAAAAGTCACTAATAATGCAACTTCTCACAAGAGTACAAATGCACAAGAACCACCCTGCAGCATAGCAAAAGACGTACAAGGCAAACAGCAACAATCTCCATGTACAGGCTGATAAAATATGTTACTTTCAACAACGTAAAAAAAAAGCATGGTGACGTGAAGCAGATGGGGCAGACTCGTGATACTGAATAATGCTGTTTATCTGGACAACATATTTCTCTAGGGCTATGTAGCTTCTCAATCACTGTAATAGGAGGCGTATATAGGATTTCTTAAGACAATTAGGATATATCCGTCAACATACGAGGTTTTTTTTGGCAATGAGGGATATGATCTTCCCCTTGGGCATATGTTTTTTACCGACAACCAACTTCCTCGTAAAATAAACAACTTCATCCACCGGTTAGTCATTCTCGCTAGTTATATTTTTCTAGTGTCTGGTACTCGTTGAAAACTGGAACTTGAGTTAATAATATACCCTCCTGCTTAAACTTAAAGAATATATATAACAATTTAAACGATACGTTTAACACTATGGGTACATTAGTTTTATACTATGCTGAATTATAACTAAACCATGATAAAATGACGAACTAGACTTTTGAAAAATTGCTTATATAATATTTTTAATCTCTCAAAAGAATCGGGATTTTTTGTAGCGAAATAGCATCATACGGACTTTTTACTGAGTTTTACGCCACAGATAAGGTCAGTTCACCAATGATAAGTTCTACAAGCACAATGGGCAAACACAATCACACAACAAACACAGTATTAGAATCAGTTGGTTTATTTGTGATTTTCCCCACATACATTCTGTAATATCACATGGTTTTATTAACGGATATATTCCATCACAAATCTGTTTAAATGAAATCAGGCAATTTGAATTCTGTAAACATGAGATAAATTTCCGGCTGGCAGCTACAATACAAGACAGATGTGTAAGCCTCTAAACACAAAGGAGCTAATAACAGAAAAAAATGGTTAACTATGTAATCAGGTTTAGGATTATTGTCATATGCATTCGTAGCAATTGATGAATAGATATTTATTTTTTGACAAAATTATTGTGCAGATAAATTATAGTATAGGTCTATCTCCCAGTCAGTCCACGATAGAGGTATTGGAAATAAAGGTCGCCGTCCTTCTTTTTGTATTAATGAAACACAATGATTTCTAATTGTTTTCGTTAGCTCCAGAAAACTCGTCCATGCTGAATATAGTTTGTTTTTCAATTGTTTTATTAGACTATTACCTCATACTTAAAGTAACATACGCAGTCAAAAGTTCTGAATTTTGTCCTATCACGGGATCTCATGAAAATTCTATATTTTTCTCAAGAAGTACAAGTTAGAGGCTTTCTAATAATTCCAACATCAAATTTGTAGGTCGAAGGAGTGTTTTATAATAACTAAAAATCTAAAAAGTGAATTTTCTGTCAGAATTTTTAATTGGAAATGTGTCAGTCTGCTGTCACAGCTCAGATACAATTTGATGTACCAACGTCACCCCTATAGTTAACCGTGTTAATCACACCCGTTACCAGGTTCAAAATGTTGGCTCGTTACAAACAAGGTCATTCACTGCGGCTGGATCAAAGTCATTGTGAGCAAATATGGCCAGCCCTTTTACCTTTAAATTCGAATTACTGCTAAATTTCTCCTGGTCCGTACAAGTTTTGTACCCAATGAATAATTTTTATTTTAACGCGACTGTTTTAATTTTTGAACAAACATCAAATCTTTAAAAAAATCAACGCAAACGGAATTAGTTGAAAAATCCAAATTTTGGGTGCGTATGTGACGCGGTTATATCTGTCACTGACAGCGTGTCAGCTCAGTCGGCTAAGGAAACCACCCAAGACACTGGCATCAAAAACACACTACATTATTCTTTTCAGGACGAAAAACTGGACACCACATCAATTCGGCTTCCCGGTGTCCCGTAGTCCAGAGAACATCATGGCACAGGAGGCTCCAATCCATCACCCGCCGCTAAATGTTGAAACAAGTCGTTCAGCTGCACCAATTGGGTATACGCGTGATACTCACAACACTCGTATTTTGTAAACGTAGAAAATTCATGATATCAAGACAAACCATATTTAGCCAGACTTTGTTGTCAAACCGGAAGATAACGAAGGCTCTCTTGCTTGGAATCTTTACCATAATACTAAAGCTGATTAAAACTGCATAATTTTATCTCTTAATCAATCAAATCGTCAATTAATCTGCAGGTCCAACATTTGCTAACTCAATAATTTAACTGTACAAGATATATCGATAAATATTACGTGTGTAACGAACAACCGGACTTCAACAGTAGTTTCTTGTCCTACAATAAACTATATAATTCCCTTACATTTGTATCTTGATCAAATGTCATCAACTTCTTCTCTCCATGTTATTTTGGGAAGGATGCGATTGCTCACATCAACAGCCTTAAGAACATGATGTTTTATTCGAGACATACGCACTTTATCTTACTAATTGCGAACGTCGACATTAACCAGAGATTGTCCGACCAGTTAAAATTCTCCTCAGTAAGCTTTCTCGGTAAAACAAAAATTGACAACGATGACAAAGATTTACACGAAAATCTGCTGTTCCTCCATATTTGGGGCATTAATCATTCTTGATGATCAGCAACTCTTCGTCAGGCGAATGGTTCAATGACAGGTATACTATCCTTCGGACTTTCTCTTAGAAGCTTCACATATGTATAGCCATATACTAATGAACAAGAGTCGCCTTCATTGGTATGCATGCCTCGAACTTGACGAAGCAGTATCTGATTTAAGAGCAGAAACTCTGTTATTAATCCTTGGCACATTTGACCACCCAGGAAACAGCTGGTGTCGCGTTAAAGCTAAAGCCTTCAGTACAGTTGTAATTCAGATTATCGGCGATGATAAAGTAACAAAAAAGCTGTAAATAGTTTGTTAGAAACACAACGACAAAAAACAATTCGTACATGACAAATTATATTTAAAACTATTAAATATATATTTGATGGAGCGACAACGAGGTCACGCTCTGTTATGTTTTCCATGAACAATTTATCATACATTTGCGCTTAATTTGTAACGTTGTCTGTTCGCCTTTACATGTTTCGAGTCAAGAAGTTAGCAGCAGTATTGAAACAACTGTTTATCGATAAGTTACTACTGCGTTTTAGGATTATATCGAAGATACATACATCTATAACTCACTATATTGGTTCTTACTATTAAAAAGAGCCTGCATAATTCGTGGCATCTTTGCTTAACTTTGCCTTGATGCTGAATATATTAAGGATAAACTAAATATGACACAATGTGTTATATATCCGAGACCTAGTTATCATTATCACATCTAAGTTTTTATAGAATGAATTAGAAATTCAGTTAGATGGATTTTTGTTTTATAGAGGGGGAAGAAAAAGAAAAGAACAAATATATATTTATTTTTGTTTTTGTTGGTATAAATGTAGAGAAAAAAAAATTGTGCTTGCCTCCACGGGGATTCGAACTAGGGCCTCTGGCTAGCACGGTCAGCGCTCTAATCGACTGAGCTACAGAGGTTCGCGGTAGAACTACCGAATCCTAACCAGGTAAAAGCTGCGAATCGTTATCTACGTCAAGCACTAACACAGGGACACTGAAATAGTGTATTTTAAAAAAATGCTTTAGCATTAGTAGATATCCAATCAGTCCCGATTGAGGCACCGAAATCACTCCGGTATACGGTATAAGAGATGGTGATACGATCAACGTAAAGCTAGAGACTAACAAATCTTAGGCAGATTCGTTGCCAAAACGCATCCGATTTGGTTTGATGACCATGTTATATATCAATCAGCTAATAGTTCCACTGATCAATTAAGAGTTACATAGAATAAAACTGATGATGGCATGATAAAGCCAAACATATTATCTACACACCAACATGATCATCATGTTTGGAGATTCTCTTATTCGATGTTATATATCAATGACATATATATTATAATGGCAAAATTTAAATTCTGAAATAATTGACTTGTTCTTAAAAATACCTTACTTGTATTATTTGAAACAAGATTTTGCAGAAGAGAAAGGACCTCAAATTTATTATCTTGGTTACTAAATAAATTATTTATTTTCTTGACACCTTTTTGAATGTCAAAGCTGGTTAAAATATGGTTTACGGTATGAGTGCCTTTTAGTCTGAAATATTACCGCCACATATCGTAATCTGCATCGATAAAATTTAGGTTATTTTCTCTTTAGGCGTGGATTGACCTTATATTTGTTTGTGCAACTTAAAATGTATCATTGCCCCACGAAGCTTTTTTAAACCACTGTCCTTCAAAAATCATTAGTTTCAGACAGGTTTACCTTACACCATTATCTAATTATATTGACTAAATAGCTCTAAAGCTAAACCCATGATAAATGATGCGAAATTTCAAATCTTTGTAAAACATCAACGAAACAGTAACTTAGGCAAATTGTGTCGAACAAGGATGTGAAGCAAGGTTTGTCACCGTCCTATACAGATCTGCTTATTTAAATAAGAATAACAAAAGACATTACGGATAGCAACTTCTGGTATATACCCTGCCCAACGTTTCGGCCTAAAGCTAAAACCGTATTCATGCAATGATTACAAATCTCAACCGGAAATATACCAGAAGTTGCTATCCATAATATCTTATGTTATTCTAATATGAAGAACATATAATGCCTAAGTTTTTATTTTTATTCTGATTTATTATAATTTAATGATATCGAAATAGTTCGTTTCTCCAATTCACCTTCGAGATGAAAAGGTCGATTATCAAACTACTGTTTTTCTATAACGTTTGGTAAATAACTGTGTAAGTATACATGCTATGGGAAATATGCATGAAGCAATGCAAAGATGCAAGACTGATACAGCGCCGTCTGATCTTTCGATACAGGCAAAATGATATTAAAGATTGTCATAAAAAGAAGCTTAATATTAATCACTTATAAGCAGATTTCAAGTTTACTTGTGAATGTAATATTACGGTTAATTGCCTGCTGTTCTGTTTGGAATTATGTAG
>JAVFBZ010044000.1:4978-21339 GCA_032466195.1 Katharina tunicata
CTCAAATCAGTCAATTGTTTGGTTTCCGGTGTTAAACATGAAAATCACTTGTCAGACTCAAATCAGTCAATTGTTTGGTTTCGGGTGTTAAACATGAAAATCACTTGTCAGACTCAAATCAGTCAATTGTTTGGTTTCCGGTGTTAAACATGAAAATTCCTTGTCAGACTCAAGTCAAACTTGGTAAAGAATATGCCAAATGGCAAGATTTTGCATGGGTATGCAAGTGTATATCAACCGAAAGGGGACGTCACTAGGTGACCAAGTCTAAAGTGTGGTTTCCGCTGTTTATTTGGCAACCGATAATTGGATTCTTATCAAACTTGGTAAAAAGTATTGCATGTGGCATGATGCCTCAGCCGAGTCTGGGGATTGAGTTTGGTCTAAGTAAGCCTACTTGTGGCACCACCTGGTCCCTACATGTATGATCAAACACTGTATTCAGCAGTTCATTCCAAAACTGCTCCTCAGATTCTGAAAATAATTGGTACAAAAAACAGATGGACACTCCTTTAAACAATTGGCAATCAAGCTATCGATCAGTCAATCAAATTGGCAAGCAGTCAGATTGTACATCAGAACATAAATTTTATCAGGCTATTGTTATGGAATGTTCAATGTAAATGTGTCAGCCTTCACTCTTGTAATTTCACATCTTGTTGACATTTATTGATCAATTTATTTACAGTTATACGGTTTGATCTAATGCTGATGTTTAAGTTGTGAGACTTGATCAAAGCTTTTGTTGGTTTTCATATTACATATTCTTTATAGCTGTTCCCTTTATTGAGCTTCAGGTTTTTTGATTTTCTGTAAAATAAGTTTGCTGCCTTTGTGTGGCTTGTTAATGGTACTTTGTTAATTTTAGTCTCATTCTTCAAAGTTAATTAGAAACATATTCAAGAGAATACATGTACATGAAATCAAGCTCCATAAATGTTAGAATGGACCTTAACAAATCTTTAAAGCTAAATGTCAAAAGACAAGGTAAAGGCTTGTATTGATTTTATGTTGTTCTTTTTGCGCTTATACGCTGGAATAAAGAATACACAGTTAATTATCAAATTATACTGGTTATTATCGACATGTGTTAAGAATCTTCTGTTCCCTCACAGGACTGATAAACTGGTTACAGAGCCAGTTACAATGTAGAGAATATATTTCCGCCTATGAGAATCTCAAAATCCATGTGGTGACGGCTTAAACAATTGTTGTTGTTTTTTTTCTACATTGTGTTAAAGTGACGTGTGATATTTTTTTCCAGGTTTTTAAAACACCTTATTAAATAAAGTTGGTATTTTTTCAATTGACGTTTTCCAAGAACAAAGTGGTAGTCTCAAATAATACTCAAATAAGTTGTCCTTATGCTTTTTCTTGCGGTAATGTCTCCAGTCTATCTCAAATAACAATTCCTGGAGATAGATATTGCTTGACTATTATCTAATTACTAGTAGGACAGTCGTGTTGTTTTATTATCTTCTCTCGCCATACCTCCTTCAGACTCCTCTAATGTCCTCTGGTCGTCTCCGAAAACAACCCACTATTAAACAAGGATATCAAGGCAAGCATCCAATAAAAATGTCAGAATTCTCTCAGCATTTTAGCGGAGACCAGCTGTTGTTTTTTGATACACAACATCTCTAGACATATACCAAGGACGAGGTGATAGTACTTTTATTGGAATTTCTCCATTGTTGTCAGAAAACAGGCACCTGTCGTCCGCTGATTTGATTCTCAACTAATATCCTCTGTTATTTTGAAAGGAGAAATTTTTGTTGAATATTAATATGACTGATACGGACATCGCGGTCAACCATCCTCCAGCCGAATAAATGTATACATTTTAGTAATGATGGTCTCTGGTCATGTATATTAGAGCTAAATTTAATGTGGAAAGATTGATTGGTCTGGCTGAGAAAAATTACAGACAGCTGATCAGCCGTCTGGAAATTTGTATTCTTGGTTTCTCATGATATTAACTGTGAACCAAGTCTGGAATTTAATAGAACAATGGATTGAAAGTAAGGAATGATATTTTGAACCATAATAGCCACTATTATAGAGTTTGATACCTTCACAGACAGTCGCTACAGCCAGTGTGAAACATTTCCCACTCCAACCGGATCAGAGAGTACTGGACACATTGTCTAGTTAGAAGACAATTGGAAGTTCCCTTGTGAGATATGTTTTACAATTTGGCACAATGTTTTCATGTCTGGTGTGATAAAAGAATTGCTAAGCAGAAATTAAACAATGGTGTTTAGTGAGATGATTTTGGCGAGAGGTCAAGCCTCTGTTGAGTTTTTTCAGTCACAGAGTTCGCAGCACCACACTTTGATTACAATCCTTAATGGTTATAATCTCAACTATTTGACAGTTCTGAGACAGGATACCTTGTTTCCTTGGAAAGGAGACAAGAGACAATTGATTGCTAATTAATATAGTGCGGAGGAAAATCAAATTTGCTATGACCCATTTTCTTTGAGCTTGCCCACAACTCATGTCAATGTCTATTAACTTCTATTGATGTCAAAACTAGAAAAAGGCAATGTCAGCAAACAATAGTGATAGTTATGTAGTGATGTGGTCAGCTTAAATACCAGAGTCAAGTCCCCCAAAACAAAAAAAGTACAATCCAGAACTATTCACTAATCCTATTGAACCCTTCCTTGAAAGACTCCTGGTATTTCCTACTAGCTTTAACAATATCTTGTTTAAGCGATATTTAGAAGCTGGGTACATAACAAAAACATGACAACTGAGATGGATTTTCAACTTCTGGGTATATTGGTAAGCGACGTTTCGGCCTAGATGCTAGATGCGTGAAAACAGTCTTAGAATCTAGGCCAAAACGTTGCTTACCAATATACCCAGAAGTTGAAAATCCATCTTAGCCGTCATGTTTTTGTTTAGCTTTAACAAGTAAAATAACCTGTACAGCTGTTTAATGCTGAATAGCCAAATGTTTGATTAGAGCTATCGCACTTGGTTTGAATCTTGAGCAGATAAATGTACCAGTCTTGAATTAAAAGAATTAAAAAATCACGGCCATCATTGCCAATTTAAATAAAAAGTCTAATTGTACCAGACTCAGCGATAGTTTTTATTTTAATTTAATTGTCCTCATCTCAAATCTTATAACCTCTAAACAAATGCTGTAACTACTGTTTTTATAGTCATCTTGTAAGGAGAATAGTTGATTTGTCTTGATGAAACTAACACAAAAATATACATATTTGTCATACTTTTTTCATTTTGTTGACTTAGATAGGGATTTTGTATTGCAGTTTTTATGTACAAAACAAGACTTGGGTTTTCTTTATGTTATTAAGTACTAACTGAAGCCGTTCTGTTTCTACTACCGGTAGTACTATTGATTTACAGTTACTTTTTATTAAAGACATTTCAATTAAATTGCATTTTAATTTTTATAGTATTTTGTCAATTGCTGAATGTCCTATGACAATTTATCGAGGATCACCTTCCTACATATACATGAAGTACAGCTGATGGTGTACATTGTTTCCTAGAAAGCCTATGAAAAAGTTGTTTAAAAGTACATGTAATAGTCGCATTGTTTATAGTTGGTGCCACTGCATTCAGATATTTTAATGTTCTAAATACTTCCATCATTTGGCATTTATTGGACAATTAATTTGAATATGGTTGCATGTTATGATCTTGGACCAATGTCTGCCCTGACAGAGCTGAAACCAATTTTCATTATTTTTGTCAAATTTGTGAATTTAAAGGTGGTATACCGGAGAATTTTGGCCAAAGATCGACTGAAATGAATTAAACATGGTTTTCTATATTTATCTAGTATGGCCCAGAGTATAATGAGGAAGACTGGAGAGACGATCTCAGCTTATTTTCATAATGACATTTCGTGTAGCATTGTAACAAGGTGACTTGAATTTAAAGGTGCTATTCCGCAGAATTTCGGCCAAAATCGCCTGAAACAATCCAAATCAGGTTTTCTATATTTTTTCTAGTATGGCCCAAAGTATAAGCTATCAGAAAATATCAACCTCTAGAATTTGCAATTTATACCATATTAAAATAATAAAGTTTGTAAAATCTATAATGCGGGTCAGTCGTGATACAAAGTGATATAATTGAGGTTAGTGCACTGCTGTGAGCAAAAACAATCACCAAATCTGCCTCGGCATAACCACGTGTTTAGCGTCCACTGCATTCTTGATGGAATACTTTGTTCCTATCGGGTTATAATGAGGAAGTATTATGCAACAAACGTTTGCATTAAATAAAAAGAAGAACTATTTAATGTCCATATTTTAATTGCTTGTATAGACATATATGTGTCTTGCTTAACCGATTTGCGAAACCATTCGTTTTTGTTAACATTTTAGACAAACCGATCAATCGATCAGTTCCTTGAGCTTAATCGCCGTGACACAAATTTCGAGGCCTACAAAAAACCTGTGCACAGACACTGACACTACTTGAATATACACATTTATAATTGAAATATTTTTGTGTTGTTTAGAAAGTGACCGCTAATAATATTTCCGTTTTTAGGGATAACACTCTCTGACACTATTTACAGTATTTGTTTTCCTGCGGAAAATATTTTTAGAAACCTCCAAAAGATAAGACACAATCCTGATGGATTGGCAAACAAACAGTTTTGTTTTGTATATTGTTACATTGTGATGGATTGGCAAACAAACAAACAGTTTTTTTTTGTATATTGTTACATTGTGATGGATTGGCAAACAAACAGTTTTGTTTTGTATATTGTTACATTGTGAACTGTTTTCATTTAATATACAGGGCTTTTAAATTAGTGCTAACACTTATTATTTTGATAACTGTTATCTCTTTTAGATAATCTTTGGAATATAACATAGACAGTCTCAAGTGAAATTGGGATAATATTGTGCATTTTGATAAATTCTCCAGTCTTCTTACTGTTACAATGTCTGAAGATAGATATTGGTTGACTGTTCTCTAATTAATGGCAGGACAGTCGTGTTGTTTTATTATCTTCTCTCCCCATACCTCCTTTAGACTCCTCTAATGCTGTCTGGTCATCTCAGAAAACAACCTACTATTAAACAAGGATATCAAGGCAAGCATCCAATAAAAATGTCAGAATTCTTGCAGCCGTCTGCCGCAGACCAGCTGTTGTTCTTTTATACCTAACATCTCTTACAGGCCCCTGTCGTCTGCTGATTTGTCTCTCAACTAATATCCTTATTTTTAAACAAGAAATTTTTGTTGTATTTTAATATAGCTGATAGGGACATTGAGGTCAGCCATTGTCCAGCCGAATTTATGTATACAATTAGGTAATAATGGTCTTTGGTCATCTAGATTATAGCTAAACTTAAGGTGGAAAGATGGATTGGTCTGGGTGAGGAAAATTACAGACAGCTGATCAGCAGTCTGGAAATTTGTATTCATGGTTTCTCATGATATTAACTGTGGAATTAGGAATTAAAGAGAACAATAGCAGATTGAGGAAGGAGATATCAAATCACTAGCTACAGTTGTGGAGTTTGAAACCTTCCCAAACAGTTGCTATAAAGCCGGTCAGAAACATTTCCAAAATGATAAGAGCCCTGGAGAAAACGTGTTTTAAAAGCATGTATGTGATCAGTGTCTTTAAGTTCCCGTTTCAGAATTTTGGTAGAATGTTTGTATGTCTGCTGTGATGAAAGGATTGTTTCAGGGAAATGATTAAAGGTGTAAAGTGAAATGATTTTGGCCATAGTTCAAACATGTTGAGTTTTAAGCAGGTAGCGTTTATAATTAATCCTGAATAGCTCTAGTCACAAATAAGTGAAAAAATTAGTTTTGGACAGAGGACACCTTCTTACCGAGACAAGAATTAGTGAAAATATGAGCGCTACTTCAAACAAATTGAGTAAAAATCAATATTGTGCTGAGGAATATCAAATGTGCTGCGTCCCATTTTCTTTGAGCCGTCCCACAAGCTGTGTCATTTAGGTATTAACTTCTATTGATGTCAAAAAAAGGAGAATAAGTTTAGTACATGTACATGTATATGTATATGTTAATGTCAGTTATGTTGTTTGTTAAATAGTGAAGCTGTGTCCTAATATAATCCACAGCCTGGCAATAATTGCATTGAACCAGTTCTTAAAGACTAACTGTCTCCAGTGATTCTTAATAACAATTTTTTTTTACCCCTTGTTTACGTAGACTGAGAATATTATTAACATCGCGGAAGTACTGTGATTGATTTGGACATGCATGTATAACTTGTTAATAAGATGTTTTGGGGCATACTTCCATTAATTATCTGAAAATATGTACATATACATTTTCTTTAATCTGATAATACCATACCTTGTTAATCAATTGATTATCAATTAATTATTTTAAATACTTTGATTTAAAGAAATTATGAATGTATCTGAATTTTGTACATACTTGTTATTGTTATTGCATTGTTTAAAATATATTGTTATTGTTATTGAGGACTACAGGGAAGACCAATTAATTTGACTGTATATTTCTCATTAAATAAAGTTTATTATTATTATTATTATTATACTGATAACTCAGGAAGTAAAGCATGTATATTGTAGACTATGTTTTATAAGAAGACATTTTTTTTTCTTTTTTTGGCATGGTTTCCAAATTTAAGATTTGAGGAAAGTAAATAAAAAAGATCAGAGACAGAAATGATATTGGAAATTTTTTCAAAATTTAAAGTTTTCAATATTTCATTGTATTTTGTAGATTTTAAATGAGTAGCTTCGCATGATAACATGATGAAAACTTTACTCTGACAACACAAGCTATTAAAATTTGCATAATATTTTGAACTGTCTGACTCAGTACTTTGAAAAGAGCCTATTCATTGGAGGATAACGAGTAGGTGCATAATCTGCCCTGGTGTTCCTGGGCTAAAGGCTACCAGGAAGCCAGTTTATTGTGATATCTGTTTTGTCTTGTAAAGGTATTGTGGCGCCTTCTGTGTCGCAAGCAACGTTAGGGTGGTTTCCACCTAGTTAGATCTGGCCTTCTGTGTCGCAAGCAACGTTAGGGTGGTTTCCACCTAGTTAGGTCTGGCCTTCTGTGTCGCAAGCAACGTTAGGGTGGTTTCCACCTAGTTAGGTCTGGCACGCCGTCCTATGAGTGAAATAAACGTAAGTGCTACTTAAAACCCAATCAAACAAACAAACAAAAAAATAATTGGAGGATAACACATCACATTTTGAGTCTTGTGCTGGTGTTGCTGACAACTCTTGAAGAAATCTTTCAGCAAATATATAAAAAAACATGGGCCACGTCATTAAACACCTTTCCGTCAGTCAATCAGTTAAAATCTTGGACTTTGTGTTAAATTCTAAAGAACAATAAAGTCTTTATGTCCACTTACCCATATTGTCCAGTCTGTGTGGGTTATGATGCTATTACTAGGATTGTCCACATGTCAAATCTGATAAAAAGCAGAGATATTCTCCAATGGTTGTTATGTTTATATTGGGATCAAATAAACCAGGCACAAATTGGAACAGCTTTAGCATTTGTTGTCCTAGATTGCGATTTAAACTGCAGAGTCTTTTTTTGAGACTATTAATTGATGAACAATTCTGTCAAATTTGTGATTGAAAGTAACTTTTCATGAAGGACATTTAGATCCAATTTCGTTTAATTTTGTATGATTTTGTCAATTGCTGAATGTTCAATGTAAATTTATCAGGCTTCACTCCTCTAATTTCCCTATCTTGTTGACATTTATTGAACAATTTATTTACAGTTTTATGGCTTGAGCCGAGATTGATCTGTCTTCTGAGGATTCATCAAAGCATTCATCAGTTTTCATAATTTTTTGTTTATCTTTTTTTTTTCCATTTTTTTTTGTCAACTTCATCCTGCAGGATTTCCTGTAAAGTGACTTTCTCTTCCTTATTTCTTGATGATGATGTCAGTCTGTGGTCATTTAATTATCATTATTAGCAGTTGTTAGAGCCAGTCTGAAACATTTCCCACGTGATCAGATAGCACTGCATAAATGTGTTGTTTCCAAAACAAATATTTAATAAGTGTTGCATTTGTTAAGTTCCCTCCTCAGATCTGTATGAGAATTTGATAGAATGTTATTATGTCTTCTGTGATGAAGCTGTGTTTAAACGAAAATTATCAATGGTGTGTAGTGCGACCATTTTGGCAGAAGTTCAACCACCGTTGAATTTTCACAGTCAATGCCGTTGACATTCGATAACAACCCAAAATGGTTATAATCACAACTGTTTTTAAAGCGAGTTAAAAATAAGTTTTAAGACAGAGGACACCTTGTTTCCAACGAGATAAGAATTAATGAAAATATTCTTAGCGCTACTTCAGTCAAATTGACTAAAAATCAATATAGTGCTGAGGAATATCAAGTCTGCTGCGTCCCATTTTCCTTAAGCCGTCCCACAAGCAGTGTCATTTAGGTATTTCTACTGGATGTAAAAAATAGGAAAATAAGTTATGTATATGTTAATGCGAGTTATGTTGTGTGTTAAATAGAGAATAGTGCCCCAACACCATTCACACACTTGTAATACTTTTATTGAAAGGACTCCAGACTAGGTATCTCCTGCGCGTCCTAATGTCAAACATTTAACAAATATGTAACGTATGAATGGTACTTTTTACCTGGTCAATGAATATTATTAACTTCACAGAAGTATAGTGATCGATTCTGGACATTTTCCTGGCAAATAGGATCTCCATAACTGACACAAGTCAGGAAGGGAAGGTGTTTATTGTAGAGTATATCTTGTATATTCAACGGTGGGCGGAGGAAGATTATTTTTCAAACAGAGGATTACGCTTCACATTTTGTCTGTTGTGCTAGTCTTTCTGATAACTGTTGAAGAAATCTCTCATCAAGTACATGCATATGAAATACCTTTGACCATTTCATTGACGTCACACCATCAGTCAATCATTTAAAATTTTTAATCTTGTGTTAAATTCTAAAGAACAAGAAAGTCTTATGTCCACTTACCCATATTGTCCAGTGGGTGTGGGTTATGATGCCATTACTAGAATTGTCCACATGTCAAATCTGATAAAAAGCAGAGATATTCTCCAATGATTGTTATATTTATAGTGGGATTAAATAAATCTAGCACAAATTGGATCAGCTTTAACATTTGTTGTCCTAGATTGCGATTTAAACTGCGGAGTCTTTTTTGCAGACTTTTAAAAAAAATTATTAAATAGAATGTTTTTATGTCTTCTGTGACGAAAGCTGTGTTTAAACGAAAATGATCAGTGATGTATAGTGAGATCATTCTGGCTGGAGTTCAACCTCCATTGAGTTTTCATAGTCACAGGGTTGACATACGATAACCCTAAATGGTTGTTATCACAAATGTTTTAAAGCAGTTAAAAATAAGTTTTGAGACAGAGGACACCTTGTTTCCTTGGAAACGAGATAAGAATTAATGAAAATATTCTGAGCGCTACTTCAGTCAAATTGACTAAAAATCAATATAGTGCTGAGGAATATCAAATTTGCTGCCTCCCATTTTCCTTAAGCCGTCCCACAAGCAGTGTCATTTAGGTATTAACTTCTGTTGATGTCCAGAATAGGAAAATAAGTTTAGTATATGTTAATGTCAGTTATGTCATGCGTTAAATAGAGATGCTGTGTCCCGACACCATTCAACGCCTTGTAATACTTTTATTGAAAGGGTTCCATACTGTAGGCACATCATCATGCGCGTCCTAATGACAAACATTTAACAAATATGTAATGTATGAATGTTATTTTTTACCTTATGATATGGTCTGAGAATATTTTTAACGTAACAGTAAGTTTAGTAATGGATTTGTGACATTTTCCTGGCTAATAAGGTCTCCATAACTGACAAAAGTCAGGAAGGGAAGGTGTTCATTGTAGAGTATGTTTTGTATATTCAACGGTCGACGGAGGAAGATAATGTTACAAACAAAGGATTACGCTTCAAATTATGTCTGTTAGTCTTTCGGATAACTATTGAAGAAATCTCTCATCAAATATATGAAATATCATTGAGCACTTTGTTAAATACCTGTCTGTCAGTCAATCAATTCAAATCTTGCATCTTGTGTTAAATTCTGAAGAACAAGAAAGCCTTATGTCCTCTTACCCATATTGTCCAGTGTGTTTGTGGGTTATGGCGCTATTACTAGAACTGTCCACATGTCAAATCTGATAAAAAGCAGACATATTCTCCAATGGCTGTGTTATATTTATATTGTAAGAGGGGTCATTGATTTGCCTGGATAAGAATGGGATTCAACACCACCAGTTACACAATTGGATTAGCTTTTGCATTTGTTGTCCTAGATGGGAATTTAACTTGTAGGTCCTGATTATAAACAAAAATACTTGATGCACTGTTATAACAACTTTTAGATTGAAAGTGACTTTTCATCAGCAACATTGAAGCGATTTTCATTTAATTTTAAATTTTGTCAAGTGCCAAATGTTCAATGTAAGTATCGCAGACTTCACTCCTCCAATTTCCACATCTTGTGACATTTATTGAACAATTTCGTACGGCTTCATGGTTTGAGCTGAGACTGATATTTGTCATGTAAGGAATCATCAACTTTAATCAGTTTTCCTCATTTATTTTTTATCATTCCTTTTTTTTCCAACTGTGATCTACAGGATTTCCTGTAAAGTTACTTTTTTTAAACAGCTGGTAGCGATGATAATTAAACTACCACAATAATTTAACTACCACAAGTGACATCAACATTGAGAAAGAGCACTTCCTGTAAAGTCACTTTCTCTTCCTCTGTATCTTCATGATGATGTCACTCAGGGTAAATTAATTTGTCATTAATTCAAAGTATAAATATATTTGGAAGAATATGCCAATAAAGTGGTCTATAGACAACTGTGTTTCTAGTATCAATATTGCTACTACCGTGTTATGACCATTATTTGTATTTTTATGGATATTATGTTTATGTTCTCCTGTTAAAAACTTTTGATGAAAGCAATGTAGTGAAAAACAGGAATATCTGCCTTTCATTCTTGATTACATCTGTTCAACCTTTGAGCCCATTTTGATTTCGGTATAAACAACGTATATATTTTAAAGGGGTTACACAGGAGATTTTCAACTCAAATTAAAGTTTTTTCACTTTTGTTGAAGGATCCATACAGGATGATTTTTGATAGTGAAATACTATTAGCAGGAATTTTCTGATGATATGACAATATGAAGTCCTTCTTGTACATTTTTGTCAGAAGAAGGAAACCAAAAGCTTTTACCAATCAGAAATTTGCCTTGTGTTCAAATAATGAGGCCTGAAAATGATGGCTGGTCAGTTTTGTTTTCATACAAAAGAATGTTTTATTCATACTTTGTTATATGAGGGCTTTATAAAATGTTTTCCGTCGATCAGTAAAATGGACATGCTTGTCAAGGTGGTATAGTCCAGAAGATTTAAACAATGAAGTCTGTTTATATTCTAACCTAAATCTGAACTGAACAAAATCCTGTCCTGTATTATAATATACTGCCGTTAGCTTTGTGAATAAAAAATTGTACGTCTTATGACTAAAGTATATGCATTAGAACTACAAAATAACATGGTTTCTTCTGACTTCATCCCCAAAATTGCAAAAGCCTACAAGATTTACTTGACCTATAAATTTCCGTGTGAGTCTGTAAAAGTGTGATATTAGTGTTTCTTATCTATATGGATGGTACATATGTGAGATTATGGGGTGATTATGCTTTGTGCCAGTATTAACGACTCACCAGCCACCTTGCCTGACTAGGGCACATTCATCAGTTGTCCTGACTTGTCGGATTGCAAGGAATTACAATTTTGAACAGACGTTCGATTGATTTTTTCTCATTCCGTCTGGGTATTTTTATACGGAATTAGATTGGACACTGATGTATCACTATACAATAAATTCTGACAGATGTCTTCATAAAGTTTGAAAAATACCTATGATTTTAATCCTCATATTACAAGACGTAGGAAAAGAAATTGGCTATAAAACTTAATTAATTACCCAACTTTGTGCCTAAAGTCTTTCAATAAGTGCTTACTGATTTGAATAAGCAGTTGTGTTGAAGGGTTACTATTTGAATTACCATCAAGTAGAGAATAATTCTATACAACCGCTATTCTAGTTTTAACAGCTAGTATAGGTGTAGAAAATGAATAATTTGCACTTAAGTTCTTTAAATTCTTGATCTACAAAATGTCCGTCTGCTTGGTAAGGAACATAGCCTTTGTTTTGTGCTGCCTGTGTTGTTAAGGGTGGTTTTGTTGCCCATTGTTCTGGTGCCTTACGTATAGCATTATACCCTAATAAAACAAACAAACATGTTTTACGGAGCTAGACTACAAAAACTGCATTCTTACTTTCTGTTTTTCTGAAGAAGAAAAATGTGCGGATGAGTGAGACTATTTTGTAAAAATAGAAATTGCTTGTTTTTTTGTAGTATCTAATCAACCGATCATTTTAGTATAAGAGGTTATTAATTAATAAAATTAGCGAGTCATAGTATATCTTGTCAATTTGTTCCTCAATCACAATTCCTTTGACATCAAATGTGAAGTATATATTTCTCCTCATAAAGTTCTTGTAAGGTTGAAGTGTCCACTTGGCTGTAATTAATCTAAATGCTGTCAAAACCTGATAGAAATGAATCTCCATACATTGGATGAATTGAAATTGTAGGTTATTGTGTGTGAGGGATGGTTGTCCGCTGTAGACAAAAATATCCATTATTTATCAAGGTTGTCTGGAGTATGCATAAAACATGGGTTAGGATGGCCAAGTAAAAATGTCAGTCCTCAATTTTCCTCAAAAGAATTCCGGTGAACATAATACAGGTGATGAGCTGAAGCTATTTGAGATGGAATACATTTCTTTGCCTTCCTCGCTTCGTGCAATAAAAATCCTTATTATAAAGTATATAAAACTGAGTAGATTGCAATCTGTTATATCATTATTTTTTATATTGTAATTATTCCGTCAGAACGATGACTTTGTAGTTATTTTGTTCAAAGCAGTTAGTTTAGAGAGTGCAGAAGAATCTGGTTTTCATAAGTCCGTATCTTACTTGTATAAAGGTACAGATACATTTCTAATGTGATGCCTTTTAATACAATTACTTGTCATCTGGTTAAATATTGAACCATTTTAAACAACTTTTGTTGTATTTATAAAACTTATATTTGCTAGCGAACAAATTGGCTCAAAAGTAGATTAGATTTACATGTACTAGTAAAGAGTAGATTTGCACACTTGATGTTTTGTGTTTTGTTATCTTTTGTTGTCATTGAGAAAGGTTCCCTTTATCCAATGGGCCAGCAGGCCTTACTAGGGACATAACCAAAAGTTATTTCACTCAAATCTTTGTTGATAGGACCCATGACTCTTAACATGTACCAAATTGTCATTGGACATTGAGTGGTGACCTGGTGCCCGACTCTAGGGGTTTTGGTTTCCAATATTTCAGAAAGGGTATCTGTTGTACTTAGCAATTTATACAGTAGTTTAAAATGGTTGTTTAACTAGGTATCCAATAGAATGCAACTGTACTTGACTAAGTAAGAAACATGTTAATCCACCTCTATGTATGGCTCTAGCACTGAGACTATTTACACTAGCATGTTTTGTTCTACTATCCTGATGAAATGTAATATAACAAGAGCTTCCAAAAGGTAAAAACGAGAAATTATTCTTCATATTCCATCCAAGGTGCACCAGAAAAAAGTTAAATGTCAACCCCATTTATAGAAATTACCGATTTTCCATTCTGTCGCGGCCACAATTTGGGAGGGTTCTGTGCAGATTGTCTCGCTGCCAGATTTGGAGGGGGGTGTAACTAAAACATCTTAAAACGGAAGAGTATTGTTTAATTCTCATTCAATTGTTAACTTTACATTTATGGCAGGAGTTAAGTTAATTCAGCTATGGTTTTAGCGTGGTTTTTGTCTTGTCACTAACGTATCATCAATATTTTATTTATAGTGATGAAAATTGAAATTATCCATTTCATCAGCTATGTATTTCTTGAAAAGTTGGCCATAAATATAAAAATAGTTTGCCATTATTGGGACCAAGGGGACCCATGGTTACGCCATCAATCAGTTATCCATTAGACAAACACCTGTAATGAAGTCAGTTATTCACCAAAAGCGTGTGGAGATATATATCGACACAATGTATGATCGCCACAATGTGTGAATTCGAGAAGGTTGTTATCTGTTTATTGAGATTATAAAACACGCTCAGAATATTTGCGTCAAGACTTGTGTTCCTCTCGCAGCAGTGCGGAATTAAAATAAAGCAATTCAAACGGGCTCGAGTATAATCTAGATAGTTCTGTGTCTTACACACATGTTTACAACTTGGCTGTTCTTGGGTGGTTGTCCAGAAATCAAGAGGCTAAACGATCTCGCATCACTTTCATTCGCGTTGTATGCTAAGAGGCTTGTTGACGGTGGCTTGATTCACCCTTCAGGCTGCTATGACGTCATATGAGTGAAATAACCTTAAGTGTGGCGTAAAACCCCAACCAGGCAAACAAACAAACAGATATCTGATATAGCCATCTTTAATTATTGAAAGCTTTCAATTAAAAATAAAATATGTAAGCTACGGATTGTTCCACAAGATAATAATTGTTTTTTATTTAAAATATAGTTCATCCTTTGTTATTTATATAACTAAGCAATCTATACCAAACTTGTAGTTGACCTACAACTGTTATCTTTCTATTCTTAAATTCCAATTATATGTTTGTTTTGGGACATTATTTCTTAGCTCCTGTTGTGCATAGATATGTGGAATTAATGAGATTTATGGGTTTCCTTCTGGTCTCTAAATGGGGACAGGGCATGCCCATATATGGTTTTATGGTATTATCGTGTGTCTGTATTTGGTAATAAAACTGCTATGTCCAGTTGGTGTTTGAGGTGATATATGATGACCAGCAGCTGTTTTCACTGGACACTGGGCAAAGCTCTGTGGCCACTCCATCTGGACATTAACAACCTGCCAGGCTAGATGGTTGCCTAGTAACATAATGCTTGGAATTATTTAACAGGGCCTAAAACTTGACACTGGCGCTGTAAAGGTTATCTTTGATTGCTAGTTAAAACACTCATTTGTCTTTGTAGCGTGAGTTTTCTCTGCGTTAATCCCTCTTTAACAAAGTGAGTCATGCGGCCATGTTTAACTCCAACCGGCCATAGAATTCCAGGTCAAAATCACCCTCATGGCTTCAACATTCAAATAAATTAGCCGAATTTAACTCTGTGTACTAGTACAACAAAGCAGATTTCATTTTAGATCTCGAAATTACCATTGAATCTAATCCAATGCAATTTGTGAACAATTATGTTTGCAGACTGATAATGATGCAGTAAGTGTTTAGAAGGTCCACTACGTTGTTCATTTTATGGCGTAAAACCCCAATCAAACAAACAAACTTAGTTCATTTTAAGGCGTAAAAACCAAATCAAACGGACATAGTTCATTTTAGGTATGTTGTGAAAAGAAATTAGTGTTGTCCAGTTCACTGAGCTATGGGTTACTTGTAAACATTGAGTTGTGGCGTCCAGTTATTCAAATGTCCTGTTATCTTCTTTGAAGCCAGTGTCATTGAGAGTGACGTTCTTCCCCTATGGGGCTGTCATGCGGCAGTATGAATGAAAATACAGCATAAAATCAAAGAAAGGCAGTCTGTCATTCAAAAAATGTCATATATTATTTTCATAAAAATGTCAAGTATATATTATGGGGCTAGTTGGTTATGAATAAAATGTGGGCTCCTAACTTCTCATTCTCTTTTATGTGGCAATGTCTAGATAGCTATCAACATGAGTGTGGTATTCTGCAGTGAAACAAAAATGTGCATGTCCCGACATAGGAAAGACAGCAGTGACTGATTGACTTACTTTCTTTTGTTTTTTCCTGTGACTGGTTTAGTTATCAGGCCAGGTGTCTACAAATCAATGTTCTTGTGAGTTTAAACTTTGGAAAAATGGACTCGACTTGAATCACTATGCCATCAGTCAAAGAGATATCTACCTCTGTAATTTGCATATCAAAATATTCTCAAAGGTGTCTTGTTTGAAATTGTTTATGTGAGTGGTTGGTCGGGATCATGTGCTCTCTGAGCTAATGTGCATCATGAAATCACATTGTTGTGGTGTCCTGTATTCCGTCCTGTAAATGATCTGCAGTCTCTTCTGTGTTTCATGAAATCACATTGTTGTGGTGTCCTGTATTCCGTCCTGTAAATCATCTGCAGTCTCTTCTGTGTTTCATGAAATCACATTGTTGTGGTGTCCTGTATTCCGTCCTGTAAATGATCTACAGCCTCTTCTGT
>JAVFBZ010044012.1:0-10510 GCA_032466195.1 Katharina tunicata
TCAAGCTTCTAGCAAATTCAGTATGATTGCAACAATAACACAGTTTATGATTATTTCATAAGCATGTATTATGACAGGATCAAAAAGAAGTATTTTGGTTTACACATTGCTCTAGTTGCCAGGAACAAGAAACCAGTCAATAAAGACACTGCTAGATCAGTCTTCATTCCAAACTTAGGAAAAAAGACAAACATTATTGATTCCTCGAATAACTTTCTTTGCTTTGTGATCTTCTGAAAAACCATCTTATTAGAAGATGATTTACTTTGCAGACTTTCCAGTAAGCGAATCATAAAAAAAATGACAAACGCTATGATTTCCTGAGTAATCACAATAATCCACGCGGAGACAAGCAGATCTCTGTGTAAAACGTTGATAAAATACATATATGCCGAGACTAGGTTTAAATCAATCTACCACGGCAGCAGGTTAAATAACCTGTATGTATATACATGTAAGTCCCTTTTTCGGTTATTAAAGAAATATGATTATCCGAAATAGGCGAACACGTGAACTTATTCGGCGATGTCCTGATCACCTAAATAATGTAGGCCCACACTTGAAAAATGACTTATAGAGCATATTATTGACGCATATGTGTCAAGTTTTCTAAGGAAAGTCTGCCCAGATGTCAAATGACCAGTTGAAAACCTGTAGCTATCCGCCCTTTTCGCGCCACCATAATGATATTGTTCCATGCATATCGTTAATTCATTTGCCAACAGAAAAGGCTTTTCACATTTGCAAAGTTCCGTTCCGAGGGTTTCTGGATTTGTGGCTAGTCGATAATAGAAAACGCCATTATTTTCTTTTACATTCTTTTCATAAACAGTCTAATTCCACTGAATTATACAGGAAGTGGTTTCTGGAGCAACTAACATTGAGCCCAGTTCGGCTCGTTTCGACCAAAAAATATGTCGCTTCCCATGTATGGGCTTATTTTGGAAAACGTTTATATAGAAAGTGCCAGAGTAATATTCAAAATAAAGCAAACACGTCAGTGAACTTTGATAAATATTTAGAATCCAAAATACTCCTCACATAAAATGAATACACAACAGTAAAAATTCAGACCAGTTCTGTGACATATCACGTCACTAGACCTTTCAGAAATATTTACATTTGTTTATATATAGATCGATGGCCTCGAAAACCCAACATCTACATTCTACTACGCATAATTGCAACATATATGAAAAACAAGAATGTTGTGTAAACAAACATGTACCACATTTGACTACTTCTTGGGGAATTGTTTGAAATAAATAGGAAATTTGTCAAATAACTCATTTATACTGAAGGTGAAAAGTGCAAACTTAATTTGGGCACAGATTCCCATTGGATTTAAATAGTGTGTTAAGCTTGTTGCTTTCAATGATGTATGGTCTTGCGTCACCGTGACATAAGTGATCTTCATTGTCTCCAATATCTTTTGTTTTTGGTAAGAATAGGAATAAAACGTAGTATAAGTCGTATACTATCTGTATAAGATGTTCAATTAAAAACATAAAAAAACAACACTAGTGAGTAAGAAATTGTTTACATGGAATCCCAGAAAGAAAAGCTCTTAATCGAGGAGTGGAAAGTGGATCATATGTTTTTTATCAATTAATAGAAAGCTAAACATGGGCGCGTCTAAGTGTGGTAATTAGGTATCATGTGGTTATCAACGCACACATTAATCAGAAAAGACTAACTTAGCCATTAATTACTTTTGTGGGAACAAAAAATATACCCTGAGGAAATATAAGATCACTGGAAGTGTTATAGTGCAAGTCTGTCTCACCAGTCACTTCTGATAAATGCAAATGGGGTTGAAGGCTGCTGTTGGCAGTAGGGAGCAATTCACTTATCAGTATTCAACTTGCTAAGGAGATAAGCAGTGATATCTAACCTCAATGATCCCTGTAATGACAGCGCATTGAAATCAAACACCATTGCTTAGCCCAATTTATGTCAACAGCAAGATTTTCTCCCAAGTTATCGATTGTATGTAAATTATCCACGTCTGGACATAACAGATTCTACACAGCCGTCTCATATTCGCTTTCTCGGCTAATTGGCGTGACCCCAGACAGCCTTTAAGAAAGATAGTAAAACTCTTTTTTTTCAACAAAAGCGATATACGCTTATAACATTTTAATTCGCATCGTAATATTGTGTTTCAACTAAAAGCCTTTAGCGAAGACGTAAAAATATACTTTAACACGCGTGTGGGCGTGGTTTAATTACGAATGTGTGTCTTTGGATAATTCGTCTGTATGTCCTCAGCTATAACTTATCTTCAGATCATCATGTGATAGGGGTTTGTTTATGATATTTTTCTGCATTCGGTAGTTGGTATTGACTAAAGAATCTGTACAGTCATAATTGAGCGTATTTATTTAACTTTGCCATCTGATTGGTTAGTTGTAAATATTGTCTAATTGTGTTTTGGTCTAATTATTCTTACTGTGTCGATCGCGTGGTTGTGGGAGGTTTCTGTGCCCTGGAGGTCTACGGGTCAAAGGGCATCAAGAAGCCGGATTGTTTGTGAGTCGTGTTTTGAGCCCTGTCCTGGGGCGATTTGTATATTGCTAATGTCGTTGAGGTTGGATTCCTTCATCGATAGGGCTTGCACCCTATCAATCAGTTAAATAGCCTTTGGTACGGCGTTAGACCAGTACGGCTAGACTGTGGAGAATCCATACGCTTTTTAAAAAACATTTAAAACATAAGACTGCTATTTTGTTTGAGAAATATTGTAAACCAGTTGAAAGCACATCATTTACAAATCTATAAATAAATATGCGAATGAATTTGGCCTATTCATACAATTCCCGTAGTCTCGATGTTGCTCTATTGGAGAGGGTTGGACTGCTAAGACCCCTTCATTTATTTGATTTGTGTTTACGGTCGAACTTAAGGGTGTTTAACTTTTATCACGACTTTCCGTTGCTGGTGTAACCGGGATGAAACCTTGTGCATGTAAAACCCAATTTCTGCATTACATCAGCGTTATTTATTTCGCTTTATTTACTTTGATCCGAAAGGAAGTAAATCTTACAATAATAATTAATAGCCTTATATGGCTGGCTTTTAACAGACATATGGGGCCGTTATTTCGAGTTAACTGATTGATTGGTGTTAAATTCCGTATTCAAAAGTGTTTAACTTAAATCAATAGAAGTCCAACAGAAGGCTACTAACACAACCAAATACTGTGAAGTGTTAGTGTTAGATCCGGTGGAAGCAAAATGTTCCTACAGTGATAAGTATGGCTGAGTGAAAGTTCGGAACATAATCTCTAAACCATGCAGGGCACCTGGACCGTCATTGACCAAGGCGTTATCTTGTTATTTCTTGTTTTAATGAACCATGTTAAAATATTCAGAATGATTATGGGAAAGAAGTTAAGAAAAGATGAAAATAATTGTGTGTATGTTTATTTCTTCAAAATGGCGTCGAGAGATATTCTATGGTTATGATTAAATGGCTCGTTAATGGCAAATTGCATACTGCTTTGATACAGAAGTTATAATAATAACATTGACTAATTTTACGACGCTTTACTGCGTCGAAGGGTCACGGACCCGTGATTGACTGAATTCCAGGCTAAGCGATTTCTTTGGTAACGAAATCTATCGATCCACACGAATCGCTTTGAAAACTTTCTAAGAAATATCTACATGAAAAGCCAAATGTCAACAGCAATTCCATTTATATCTTCATCGGTATGTCTTTGAAGCCATATACAAATTTCACCCATCATATCATGTTACTCATATCAGTTATTATCATGCCGTACCGAGCGTGATTGTAACATGTTGTTAATCCATTTAATCCACAGGGAAAAAAACGAGTGGAGAATTACACTAACTTAACTGCGAGTCCGAGTCTTCGGAACTTTTCAGCGGCATTTGTCATATCTTGGTAGAGCGACATTTTGTATCCTGTACATTTCATGACCTATATGTTTGGCGAAAGGTTTGATATTAACAAAATAGTAAAGTTGAAGAAACAAAGCAAAAAATTCATTTTAAACATTGAATGTGAAAGATTTTGACGGGTGCCTAACTGAGTAATTACGTCTGTAGAATAATGGTAGAACGAAAAATCAACCACACATGAGCTTTCCGAGTGTAGCTCTTATACAATTGTTTTAGCATGTTTGCATTCCAATCAATCTGATGGAAAATTCTCATTGTCTGTCCTGATTGAAGAACTATGCCCTGTGGAGTACAGTGATGTTGACGGGCTTTCCGGTGCTATCATCTTTTAGAGAAATTTCGATTGGGTGATTTCAAACGCTATTTCCTGGAAACCCTGACGGAAATCTCCAGCCTTGGGATTTACTTGATATGAATACGTCTGTTATATATTGTTAAAAAAAGTCAAACGTACAAGTTATCTGATCTTTTCTGTCACTATTGATCATGAAGCCGCATTGTAACATCATGGTACAGCAGAATTCTTTCATCGGATCATCAAGTTCGTATTAACTGTAATTGCGTTGTTTGTCTTTTCTTTCATATCGCTGATGTAACACAATATGAAGGACAATATCACCCCTTAACGGACGTGTAGCATGAGTATTTAAGTTTATAATTTCGACCTTCACTATAAATGAGTTATTGGACAAATTTATTTGATTATTTATTTCAAACAATTCTTCAAGAAGTGTTCAAGTGTGTCACATGTTTAAACATGTTGCAATTCTGCGCAGTAGAATGTAGATGTTAGGTTTTCAAGGTCATCGACCTACAGTATATATTAACAAATGTAACTTTTAAATTAGTTTAAAACGTTTGCAGATATTTCTGAAAGGTCTAGTGACGTGGTGTGTTACAGAACTGGCCTGAATTTGGACAGGTGTGAATTGATTTTATTTGCAAACTATTTTGGATTCTACAAATTTATCAAAGTTCACTGACTTGTTTACTTTATTTGAATATTACTCTGGCACTTTCTTCTGGGCTCCATGCTAGTTGCTCCAGAAACAACTTCCTGTATAATTCAGTGGAATCAGACTGTCCATGCAAAGAATGTAAAAGAAAATAAGAGCGTTTTCTATTATCGGTGAACCACAAATCCAGAAACCCGCTCAACGGAACTTTGCAAATGTTAAGAGCCTTTGCTGTTGGCAAATGAATTAACGATATGCATGGAACAATATCATTATTGTGGCGCGAAAAGGGCGGATAGCTTCAGATTTGTGTACTGGTCATTTGACACCTGGACAGACTTTCCCCTAGAAAACGTTTAACATATGCGTCAATATTATGTTCTATATTCTTGTTCGTTTATTCTTTACTCCCGAGTACATCCTCGAAACTGCGACGCTCTGTTTTAAATAGTGCATGGTCTTTCAGAACGGTTTTTCACTTGCTTTTGGTTCAGTTAAAAGAACCGAACTGGACAATGGTCAACTTTTAACTTCCCATTTGATGTTATATCTAAATAAACAAGTACCATGTACCCGGAACTGATAGGAATCTTGCGAAATATTTTTCATCACATGAAGTGACTTACAGACCCTATAATAAACGATCACGGGTAGGACTCTATGTGTCTATGATATAGATAAATCATATATATATATAATGTATAACCAAATCTACCAAAAGAAAAATAATATAAACTATGATACATATATTAACAAAACACTTTACATTGGTAGAGTAATTATAAAAAGCCTTATAAAAAAAAACAACCTTTTTAATATCAATCATTCTTAATCGGGATTTTGGCTATATTTCTACGTATAATATAGCTTAAAGCACATTTTTCAGCTGTGGACTTTGAACCACATTATTTAGTGAACAGGGCCTCGCCGAATGAGTTCACGTGTTCGCCTATTTCGGATAATTATCTTTCTCTAATAACCGAAATAGGGACTTAAATATACATGTATATTTGTGGACCAGGTTATTTATCCCGCTAGTTTGGTAGTTTGATTTAAACCAAGTGTCGGCATATATGTATTTTATCAACGTTGTACACAGCTATCTGCTTGCCTCCGCGTGGATTGGTGTGATTACTCAGGAAATCATAGCGTTTATCGTTTTTTTTTTTTTATATATATAATTTGCTTACTGGAAAGTCTGCGAAGCAAATCCTCTTCTTATAAGAAGGTTTTCCAGAAGGTCACAAAGCCAAGAAAGTTCGTCGTGGAATCAATAATGATTGTCTTTTTTCATAAGTTTGGAATGAAGACTGATCTAGGAAACCCAAACAGTGTCTTTATCGACTTGTTGCTTGTTCCTGGCAAGTAGGGCAATGTGTCAACCACAATAATTCATTTTGACCCTTATTTAGAAAATGCTACTTTTTAAGATGGAAGAGTCGCTCCTCCAATTATTGTTCCTTTCCAGTACATCCACTGGCCTAATAGATTACACTCTCTTTCTATTTGGCCACAACAACTTGCCAATCTCCTGTGCAACTGGTCAAGTCGGATTTGATGCGCTTTTAGTGATATTATAAGCCATGTGGACTGTTCCATTACCACCCTACATCAGACAAGAACGTCAAACTTATTGCCATCGTTCCCATACACCTGTGGATGGAATTACAAAAAAACATAGTACTTCAGAAATAGATTTTAAAGGTTGGCTGAGCTTTATCATGTTTAATTTTTTGTGTATGTATTTATTACACAATTCAATCGCATTTTTTTTCTTGGCCATAATTTAGGGGCAGAACGTAATGAATTTCATGGGTTATACTGACAAATTGTAAATCCTACGTGTACGAGGAATGTGGACGGAGTTGTCAGGAGTCCAGTTATAGTTGACCTTGCACATTGAAGACGAAATAAGGACGAACCTTTGATATATATATTCGATAAATATAATAAATTATAACTTATATTATAACAAATTCCCATGTAGAAAGTTGATTGTGTTAATTTACATGATAAAGGAATTTAATAAGGGGAAAAAATTTCCCAACTAGAAGAATTAGAACAATAAATTCGGGAACAAAATAAATACTGTTACAAGCCTTGGCATCGAAGTCAGAGCCTAACGCTAATTTTTCTAAAACGTTCTTGTCAAATCACTCCGATAAATGGATTTGGTCAATCCTTTGGTAAATCCACTCTGATTTCACAAGTAAATGTTTTGAGAGAAATCACACGTAATCCAATAGCTTCTTACTCTTTCCGATTTCTTGGTTCTGTTTGGTCTGCAAATATGCGTGAAATGGATGAGGAGAGGAGGAATGGCAAACTTTATAATCCGCTCAGTAGTTGTGTAGTTCAATCAATTGGGCTAAGTTCCAGATTCGATCTGCGCAAACGCACGGCTCTGTTCCCAGCCTCAGTGGATATTTGTGCATATGCTTTTGCCGACAGGCGTGTAGATTGTGTGGCTTCAACAAATGTTGCCGATAAATTTTCCACGGATAATTTCTAGAAGTGAAATAATATTGTTACGTTCAAATTACTTTACAATTATGCCAAAAGAGGTGTATGTTTAACGCCAACGGCAATGGATTTCTTACATTTATCATACTTGCAAAGGGCTTTTTATTTTAAGCATCAATACAGTGAACTTGTAGCCTATCTATTTCAAACGAGATTGTATTGAGGCGACAGGTAAGTAAGAAAGGATATACATGTACATGGATGGGGTCTCCAAATCCAAAATCAGGGAGCTAGATATATATCAACCGAAACACATCATGTAAACTTTTATAATATATTACTAAGTGACAGAAGAACATGTTATAAAGATGTTTTACAAACATAATAACCACGCGTAATTTTCTTTCTGTTTGCATAGTTAAACCAGGTCTGGTATCGATCAGTGCGATGTGGAACTTTGACTGCAAATAGTAGTACGATAATTACAGATAATTTCCCAGAGCTGATACTGTCCAAAGGAAATCTGCTTGTGCAAGGAACACATATAACATTAGCTATCCGTACAACAAGTCTTAACAAGTAAAATATATGAGAAAAAAAATAGAAATATATCAATGTCTTGGGCATTGATCAAATATGCTCTATATGATGTGTCGTTGCCAACTTATGATATTCACCATTGTATCTTTTTTTCTCCATTTTTTGTTTGAACTTGCAACCATAAAAGCCAAATTATATAGTTATCACTGCTCAGTTGTGACTTCTTACTTTATGAAAACATTAGCCACATCGCTAATTGGCTTTAATCCTAACCCCAAACTTTCGGCCTTTAGTTAACTAATCTTACCGGGTTCTGAAATCTGAGTTTGAGTTCTGTGATGTTCCATAAAACTGTACCTTAGTAGGTTTGTGGTCGATAAAATGAGTCCATAGCAGCTACAACTCTTAAACAGCAATCAGATACAGCTAAAAACAAATCTTGTCTTCAAACTAATCTCATCGCATTCCTTGCTGTTTATACTGGTAGACGGCCCCTAGCGTATTATTGTTATTAGAAAGGGAAAAGTTTATTAACCGAGGATAGAGTTTTGTTTAACTTTGTGTAATGGCACAGTTTGCTGACTTCATATAGTTTATTAATAGACTTGGTTGGTTGATTGCTTGGTGTGGAACGCCACATTCAGTGGTATCACAGCTACGCTGTGGCGTGAACATTTTACTACTTAACATATTTATAATGATCTCTTCCAATGTCCAATTATCCAAGCCCGTACATCAAAAAGATAAATAAAATCAAATGTTGTCAAACAAGTCCTTCATTGAAGTGACTGTGTAAACCTGTTGTCTAATGGGGGCAAAGCCTACACAGTCAACCAATATATGTTAGATGCCGTATACGCATTCAAAAATCACGCACTTTGGTTCCTGATCATCTTTGTCCAATAGATGTGTCTTGATGAGGCGACTGTGGTCTATATGACATCGCGTTAGAACCACTCGATCCTTTCGAGACATTCCATAGGAGTAAGAATTCTGTGCTATGGTATAGGGTGCATGTCATGATGTTTGTTTCGGCTTTCTGTGTCCCAAACACTCTGCCTAAGCTTAGCTATGTATTTGGTTATATTGGGCTTAATATCTTTATAGTATACTTTAGATTGAGAATTAATAGGCTTGAAAACAAGAGAAAGGGTTACATTTGACAAACTCTATGTAACGTCGTCACTGTCGCCGTGAAGGCTAGTTATACTGATCACCAATAAGCTATAAATAAATATGATGCATTATACAGTACACCGCGTTAATATCAATTCTGATACAAGTCACACAAAAACGGAAACCAAAAAAATGAAAGAATGGGATTGTCAAAATGACGACAGCACAACATTAAAAGTGGAGTAAAACCGACACAGAAGTAAGAGCTTATAGGGGAAACACACTCAGGCGCAGTTTACTGTTGAAAAACAGAAGCGGTCAAAAGAAAATCGAAGACACCTTTAGCTCAACCAATTAGGGAATATTTACGAGTGCCAGCTTCACACAAAGACTTTTTAAAAACTAAGCCAAGTACTTTGTTGCCATACTCCAAAAGCAGGTACTTAAAAAAAAAATAGGACGAAAAAAACATGATTACTGCTACTCTCTGAGAAATCCGTCTGGTTCACTCGCTAATTTCAGACACAGTTCCCCGCCCATAAAATATTTCAGATAACCTTGCAAAAAAATATGTTTTCGTACATTTAGACTAACGACAGAAGACATCTCCACGAGAGAGATCGTTGATCCATGTAATCCAACTGACCTATAACCTCCAAGTAATCTGTCAAACTGTTGATAAAAAACAAATGACAATAAAATGCTATTCTGTTTTACAGATTTCGCCTCTGTTTTGGAGGCGTATGGTCAACTGCGTCTGGTAAACCATTGAAAGATTAACTATCATGCGCGTAGCTTTAATAGCATTGAACGATAACCCTTCCCGTTCACTTCCTTTTGAATCTGAAACAGACCGCCAAATAGAAGAATCTTGGGTGCATTCAATAGCAGAATTCACCCGTTAAATTACTAAGAAAAAGACGTATAACTCATGGATGAGATATAAACCGCAGTTATACGGGCATCGAGAAGGTGAACTAAACTGAGCCGGCTTTGAGGACAAATACCCGTGTAACCGCGGCTATAGAGAGGTCGACCAACGAGAGCCCGTGTGTTACGTGTTACGTGTTACGATGAATATTGCCCACTGGGTAAGGGCAGTATGTTTCCAGATTGTATCTATGCTGTCATACTTAAAAATTTAGCTACATTATCTTCCAACAGCAAAAACAGTAAAGTTAATACACATTTTATGGTTGTGTTAAGCCGCCTTAACACGATGCCACTTGTAGTATCAACTCGCCGAATTCGACTGAGTTGAAGCGTGTGAACAGAGCAAATCTACGGTGGCCCATAGAGGACATTATTATTTTCTTTTACAATTATATTTTTTTCTTTTTTTATTTAATAAATTTTTGAGTTGAGTTGTGTTGAGAATTTATTCACCAAATATATCATGAAAACATGTAATAAATTACACTTTTTTTCATTTTCTTTTACTTGTTTTTTTGTCGAGCAATTTCCACCCAGGTTGAAAGTATTTTCCACCCAGGTTGAAAGTACTTT
>JAVFBZ010044045.1:0-10509 GCA_032466195.1 Katharina tunicata
ATGTGCGTCTCGGACGCGGATTTGTATCGGACGAGTCGCGACTTGAGGGAAGTTAGCTTCTGTGCGTACTGTACATGTACGTCATCGAATCACTCTTCCTTGATTTAATAATTAAAAATAACAAATTACAACATTTCCCCAGCGGCAAATAATATTTTAAAACGCGTTTCTTTGTTTGAAAGTAGAATTTTATTTATGATTGCTCCCTTTTATGTACAGCTGTAACTAAAAATAGATTGAACTACCATTTCCTAAATCCCACATGAAAAATGACTAATTATTGTGGAAAACACCAAATATATATAACTATATGTACAGAACAAAATAGAGTGGACCTTATCCAAGCTGGCACCTGAGTATACCTACATATTTCTGGACTTTGTACCTTTGAACATGTACATGTACATGTAGTTTGATAAGTCTTAAGTGGTAAGGGGTCAAATTTGTAAAGAATTCAGGGAACACAAAAACAATACCAAGCACAAAACTAAAAGTGATAGCTGTGAAAAATAAACAGGTCAAGCCAGATGCCCTAATTTACAGAGATTCGCAGAAGAGAGCTAAGACTTACCCGCGGCCGATGTCGAAGCTTCCTCGACGTTTGCCGAGTCTGTATCCGTAGTTAAGAATCTTTGTAAGTATGTTGTCAATGTATTACACAGCAGTTTCTCGTCCTCATATGGCTCCTTCTGGGACTCATACTCAGCCCTGCAACAACAACAACAGCACTTGTTAAGTACCCTGTGAAACTTCTAACTTTGCAAAACACACAAAGGGCCTTCAGCAAAAGTTCATGCATAAAACGAGGTTGATTTTATCATTCTTTCGCTGATTCAATAGTGTATAAAGATAGGACATTTGTGACATACAGGGCTGTATAGTCTATAATTTGCGTGGTAACTCTGAGGGCAGTCAATATGTCCGATGTACAGTATTTCAAAGATAATCAATGTGTAGCCTCTATCCATGTTGAAACGGTTTGTTTGTTTGATTGGTGTTTAACGTCGTACTCAACCTCGTAAACTTCGGAATGACTACCCTGCGAACTCCGCAGCCACCAGAAAACTTCCCTTATATACCTACAGTTCACAGGGGGGATCAAACCTATTCTGGGTACAGAGAAGCCCCCTTCTCTGTACCCAGAATAGGTTTCATTCCCCCTGTGAACTGTAGTCCAACGTTCTACCATGAAGTGGCCCCAGTTGAAAAGGTGTAATGAAATTTTAAAAACAAAATCAACCAAACTGCTCGGATTTATTATCAACTGCTAGGTCTACCGACATTTTAGCTTTTAAGTAGGATTTCAAATCAGTACTATCCCAGCAAATATATCCAGGTCCAGCCTTGCTACAGACGCATTTTGAATCGTTTTTGTGGGTTTTCCCAACTATATTTTCTCTCAAATTTAGGGGAGATATTAATGTAAAGCAAAAGATCAAGAACATTAAATTGCTCACAATTAAAAATGACATGATGGAGCTCTTTTGATTAAATCGGTACTGATGTTATATGTGTGTAGCGCCGCAAATCACTTTCCAGTGTTTAGACTTCATTTATTGATGTATTTTTTTTAAATTCTCTAAAATAAATGAATCAAATAAATTTCTTTGCATTTTCAAAACGATGTATCAGGAACCGTCTAAAGAAGAAAATAGTCATCTCACTTCAAAATAGGCCATTTTAATAATATACTCTAAACTCACATCTCTTTCTCATACGCCTCCACTTGAGCCCTCTTATCTTCTTCCCGTTTCTTCAAACTTTCCTGACGCTGCTTTTTACGAAATTCTTCTCGTAGCCCATAATACTCCTTCTCGTGTCGCTTAAAGTCAAACACGAACTGGCGCTTCCTCTCGTAAAGTTCATCGAGCTCTGGCAACAGACAACAGATTTATGGTTTTAATTCCGTGTCCTACGACATATTCAAGGGTATTTTGTCATACAACGATTTTGTGTTGCTGGTGTATGTTTGAACACCTAGAAGAAACTCAAAAAAAAAAAATCAAAAATGGGATATCGGCAGCCACTGGAAAACTTCCCTTTTTTACCTAAGGTTGAGACAGGGTTTTAAACCTATTTCTGATGCAGTGACTCAGCAGTTCAGCATGATATTGCCCTATGGACAGTGATATTTTAGTTATCACAGAGCCCAAGTATTTTTAATTGAATGGGGAGGGGCCTTAAGAATGGCTTAAACCCGATATGACACAAACAAACACAGTAAGCCTCCCTAATAATAAAACTAAAATAACATTTTTGGGTTAGTACTAACAAGGGGGGACTACTTAAATTTGTTTCTTGGGGTTTACTTGATATAATGGAAGACAAGCTGAATGGGAGAAGGAAACTACCCTAAGCGAGGCTGGCAACACACAAGACACGCCAGAACTTTTACCAGGCGAAAAACAGAACACCACAACAAATCCGCTTCCTGATGCCAATTAGAGCAGCAGAGCACAGGGGACTCCAACCCAACCACCCGCCAGACAAGAACGAAATATTTTCAATTCTTGACATAATACGTGTGAACTAAATATCCTTGATCCTAAACGATTGTTCTAAAAATCCCATCAACGAATTAAACTTAGTAACATAGCATTGCCATAGATGAACCAATCCTTTTCACTTATTTATTTGATTGGTTTGTAAATTCAACTCAGTCGTCAAGTTTTTGTTTGTTTGGGGTTTTATGCCGTAAGACTTTTAGGACGGCGTGCCAACCCAATTGGTGAAGGAAACCACTGTAAACAATACTGGGAACATTCAAAACAGGGCAAAACATTTACAAAACTGGACACCAAAACAAATTGCCATCCTGTGCCCCTTAGCTACAAAAACTATAACAACACAGGGCTAACCTTTTTTCGTCCTATCATTCTTTGATTTGTTGACTGAAGTTTTCTTCCTTAACTCATCTTCTTGACCCTTTAGACTAGAAACAGTTTTATACAGCCGCTGAAAGGAATAAAAATGTTTAATTGATAATATAGCCGTAGTAAAAAATTTATAACATATTTTATTTTATAATGGCTGTATTCATATAAATTCTTGGTGTATAACTCTATAAACTCAAAGACTATATTACATAAAAAAAGCTAAACGCAAAATGCATTATGGAATTTTAGCTGTTGTGCATAGAACGAATCGATCTATTGGACATAAAATTGAAGATAGCAAAAAAAGGCAACGCCGTATAAATCCAAAGGTCTTTGAACTAAAGAAGCCTTAGACGGATGCCTTCCTATTCATCAAATATTGAACAATTAACATTCCAGAAATGAGAAAATGTGTGCATAAATCTAATTGGCGATTTTTGATAGCGGAATCTAACCTTGAGTGTATTGACTGGCCATTTTGACACCCTTTATCCCCAAAAAATGGGGTTAGAGCCAAATCACCCTGTAATTAGCATGGTGTAATTCAGAATTGAAAAAGATATAAAAATCCGTAAACAGCCGTTCAATTAGCTTACAGTGAAATAGTCCAGGAAAGTATCACCATGCACAGCTGGTTCTCAAAGTTAGATACCAGGCAGATACACAGGCAAGATGGCCATTTAATACAGTAGGAGAAGTTTGTTTGATTGGTGTTTAACGTCATACTCAACAAGTTTTTCACGTAAATGACAACTTACTTATCTTAACAATTAGCGTGTATGGCGGAAAACCGGGAAAATCTTCTTAAAAACCACCCCGCGAACTCCGCAGCAACCGGAAAACTTCCCTTAAATACCCAAGGTCCACAGGGGGGATCGAACCTATTCCGGATACAGTGAAAGGGGGTTCCGTAGGCTAACGCTCAACCACAGCGCAGCCCCACGTAGGAGAAGATTTCACCTTTAGGTTTAAAATAGCCGCTACAGTGTGAATCAACACATACCTCTCTGTCGTCCCTCATTCTCCTTTGGTTTGCTCTCAACTCATCTACCTCCTTCTTCTGTGTTAAGTATTGACTGAAATTAACCAATACACACTCACAATTTAATTGAAAGAGCTTTGTTTGCTTGTAACAATGAAAACTTTGCAAAAAATTAATGAAAAAAAAGATCTCCACGTGATGGCCAAAAATTTATCATCCATTGTCAAGCAGTTAACACATCTTTTTTCCAAATTTCTAACTAGACTTTTAACGCTACTTGACAGATTTGTACTACCTTGAGTAAAGAGACAAAGAGTGATTTCTAAATATGTCCAGGGGGCTAGATCTATATTCTCACCTTAGGAACTTCTTCGACCTTTTTAAACTGTCAATCTCATTAACAATTTTCTTTTCTTCTGATAATCTGAAGTTTTGATTCTTTAACTGATACTCCAAGCGTCTGAAATACAAGAAAACTCAACAATAAGGCTGCAACAAACAAGGTGGTATTTCACGCTAATGACCACTTTGCATTATCAGCCTTTGGTGAAAAACCAGGAAGAAACAGATCTTTCACTCTGATCTCCGCGCTCTTCTGACATGATGCAACTGGACAATATCCAGTCGCAGTAAGTTCCACGGCTTCTACCTGCCATGGTCAGTTGCAGTAAGTTGTCCACACTTTCTGCAACCAGGCAATTGGCTGCTAATGAAACTGATCACACAATGCACCATATGATAATTTCAGATGTCAAATGGGCACCTGTTTTAATGTTAACTCTCAGCCAATTTCTAATCTGTAGGCAACTTGTCTCAAAAGTCCTGACTTTGGTCTTATTACTTAGCGAAGAAGGATGTTAACTTGCGTTGAGTGTTAAATGCTGTTCTGTTTAAATATTGATTGATTAATTGGTGTTTCAAGCTGAATTCTTCAAAAATCTCAAACTATATATTGTGTAGTACAAAAGTCATATGTACAGGATTACCTGTAATGAAACTTACCTGATGGCCTCTTCTATTTTATCTTCACTTTTGTAATGTAGATTAGATTGTAATCGTGACAAGGCTCCCGTCTGCAAGCAATACAAATGTCACATATAAACATGATAAATGCAGTATATCACAGATCAAGCGCCCTGCAGTTTTATTCCCTCCAGAATACATGTTGTAATATTCGTTTAGGCCATCCTATTTCGCCTTTTTTCACCACGTATTGTGCATTTTATCTTATAGATCTGTTGAATAAATAATTGATATAATAATATATCAGTTTGTACCTTTCTTCGTAGGATGAACTTATCACCTGCTCAACCCGCCTTATTTTACCATATATTTGAAGCATACAGGGTAAACAACTGGTCACAACTTTCACAAAACTGACAAATTCGCTGAATAGTACAAGTAATCTTCCCATGCTTTACTTTGTTGTGAGATTAGTAAAATCAAAACTCCTTACTGTGCTTTTAAAATTTTAACTTCACTATTTAAACTTTTCTTTTTTTGTGACAGTTCTGCCTTTCCCGTGTTCATTTATTTATTTATTTATTTATTTGTAACTAGGTACCTAAGGACCTTATCACTAAGGGTATTTCACTCATAACAATTATTCATTGTTTGTTTGATTCTCTAGTGGTGTTAAACAATATGACCAAAGCTATGACCAATTATTGTGAAGTCACTTCAAGTATTAGCTCTGCTGGAAAGACAATGTTCCTCCAGATCTAAGTATGATAGCATTGAGGTTAGTTTTTAAGCTACATGTTAGTTCTTAACATACTCCCCTTAGCCAGAGGGCACTTTGCGTTACAGCTGTTTCTACCTAATATGCCTAAGGTACTCTTTAAATACTACTTAATCTGTTAATAGCCTATATAAAATACAATATATTTTTTTTAGAAAGAGTAATTTCATTCACAGATCTGCAAAAATATTAATAACAGCACCAGTCAAAAACACATAGTTAAGAAATACTATTTTCTTTATATAACATAGCTAAATTTAATCATAAAACTGATTTCCCTGATACATATTTAATTATCACAGATTGTTTTAGGAAATAAATAAATATTTTTTTTAATTTCAACAAATATTAAAAACTAAATCTGACTGATTGTTTATGAGTGCAATAATGAACTTCTGGTACATGTAGATGACATCTCTCCTATATCAAATTGCATTCAGAAATATGACATGTATAAAAAGCACATCAGCTAAGTTGAGCTGAGTGATGGAGGGAGGGTGGTTGGTTGTGCTTGATTGATTGACTGATGGATTTGAGTTTCACTGCCACCTAAACCTCTCAGCCATCCAACCTTCTACCCTAAACCAAATGCCGGCCACCTAAACCCCTCAGCCATCCGACCGTAGAAGGTCAGATGGCAGAGTGGTTTAGGTGGCCGGCATTTACTGCTGGCGACTCGGTGCCTGACTCTAAGGGCCGTGGGTTCGATTCCCACAAGGGTCTCAGTCTGCAAAATTGTATGAACTAGAATCGGTTCTGTATCAGAGAGTGTTATCCCAAAAACACACACGAAAATACTAATTTTAAATACATAAACACAGTTTTTAGTAACAGTTTTTTATCCTAAGTGATATTTAAATAAGTGAAACATAAAAAAAGAAAAGTAATTTATTCCCCACTTAACTGTTTTCAATGGTAAATAAGAGGGTGCAATTTGGCTACGTATTTTTTTACTTAAAGAAATACTTAAGTTGCTTTATGAAAACAGGTCCTGGGCACAAGAAGCTCCTACCATACACCCATGAGAGAAAATTTAGGTTGCCTTGAGCAAATGTTATGTAATACTACATATTAATATTTAATTAGCAGCCTACATATCAATTACATGTTATGAAAATCACATTTTATTATTTCAATCTTCTGCTTCAAGAAAGTTAAATTTAATTGAATTTTATGAAAAGATTTACATCCTTGAAAGTTCAAAAAATAGAATTGCATCAAATAAGATAATTGATCAATTGCAAGACGACAATTTTTCTTCAACACAATATACATGCACCTCTATCCTGTTGACATGTATTTCTAGATTTAGTTCATATATATATATATATATCCTGGTGCCAGGTGGTGATGAAATCTGACCTAATTTTATCATTCATCTTGCACCATTTCTTATATTAAAATAAAATTGACTCATCTAGGCCAAAGGTTGTGACCTAGAGGGTTCAACTTATTGCTTGCTCAGATAAAACATCACTTAATTTATTGAATGCTATTTTTGACACATAATTTATTTATTTACAATGTAATTATTTGCTCTCCATTTAAGACTGTTTTCCAGGGAGTTTCACTTACATTTGTATGACAACTATGAGTTTGTATGGTGAACAAACCTTGTTAACCCACACAGAGATCTCTGTAAAAGTAAAATCCGGCAACTTCCCTCAAATGTTTGATACTCAAATTATAATTATATACACTTCCACAAAACAACTATTCATAGAGACGACGACATTGAATTACAGGTAGTTCTTCTTCAATCCAGTTAATTGTTTGATAAGTGTGCAGTGTGCACCAAACTTAGGATTTTTCACTTATGTGACTGCCCTCAGTTCAGCTCACTGGAAACAATCTTTTGTTTGTTTGTCTGGTGGGGGGTCTAACTCAAGGTTATTTCACTTATATGATGGTGTGGAAGTTTATCACCGTAAACGATGCTGGCAACATGCAAGGCAGGACAAAACATTTACATAACATTAACAAAATGGCATCCTGTGCCCCTTAGCTCAGGGAGCACCAAGGCACAGGAGGCTCCCACCTGCCTGGAAACAACCACACAAGGCACAGGAGGCTAGGTTCCTAAAGATAAAGCCAATTGCACTGAAATATTTTCAGAGTTACAAAATCAATATAAAAAACCCCATAGAAATTCCTCTCAGTTATTCTTCTTCTTTGTGAAAAAGTTGCTTGAGGCAATCACACATTTGTCAAAACTCACACTTTTAGTAATCTCTAAGAATAAAGCTTTCAGATCAATGTCCAGTTTCTTCCGTTGTTCAATGGTGGAATCTTTCTCGGCTTTTAGAGCTTTCAGTTTAGTAATTGACTGACTTCTACTGAGGTCGTCGGGTTTACCACCTACAGGTTTCTGATCTTCTGTTAAAGATTTAATTACACAGAGGATATTGAGTGAAGTTTGAACATTAAAATATTGTGTCGTGAAATCAATAACCATGAGATACAAAGAGGCACAATTACGTTGATACGTTATACCAAAAATATTTAAAATAAAAAAAACATACAGAATGACAGACTGTCACAGACACGTGAAACTGTATAGATCGAAAAACATTTAAATGTATCCATATATGCCCCAGGAAAATTATGGAATTTCTCTGAATAACTATAGTAATCTTAACTTAAAACAATTTTCGCCAGATACTTCATTAAGATCAGGTCCGACAATGTATTTATATTACATGGCTCGAGAGAAAAATATAATATTTTCTGATCAAACATTGGCTCAAATGTTCAATGTACATTTACCAATTCATGTGGTAAATCTGTAAGCAGTTATTGAACACAGACACATTGTTATGGATAACAACTTCTAGGTTTATTTGCACGCGAGGTTTCGGTCTAGACCCTAAGACCGTTTTCAAGCATATGGTGTGACAATGTAACATATTCAGTATTTATACAATTCACAAGCAATATAAAAACAACCAATAGTTTTGCTGTATATACAAAATTATTAAGGTCTTTGAATGAAGTGTAGCCATATTAAAACATTAAAAGGAGATAAGAAAACAACAGATTAAACACTAGGGCTGATAATTAATATAATTTTATAATTACTGTAGGATCTAGACCGAAACGTCGCGTGCAAATAAACCTAGAAGATGTTATCCATAACAATGTGTCTGTGTTCTATACCTACCAGCTTCTAAATGCCTCTCAAAGAAGTTAAGCAGTTATTGACCCAATGTGTTATCAGGCATGACAGGGCTTCATCATGTCCATAGACTTCAACATGTTTAACACCTTTCTTGGTATATTGTGTCATGTTTGTTTATAACCATGGTCTAAATACTTTCAGGATTTTTTGTTATGATGAAATTCATCATATTTCTAGAGTGAATTAACATTCTCTAAGCTATACTGTAAGCTTATTTATCAAACATGTTAAATATGCCAAAGCTTATTTTTTTTTCAATATAAAAAATATCTTATAAATACCAGTACTGTGCAGTACATGTACAACTTCATTCATGGATTCATAGATTTAAACAAAGCATTGCTTCAAAACGAAAATAAATTTAAACAAAAACGATAACAAAGAAAAGGATGAAATCCAAGCAAAGAACTTCTTTAGGATTTATATCTATGATTTGTTTGTTTTAAACTTGGAGGTACATGTAACCTACGTTAGAGCCTACAGCTCAAACAATCACCATTTGAACTTGCATTTATTTAAGTAATATTATTAGTGTATATTGCAATTGCTACTGATTTTTTTAGAACAAAATATTGGCATTAAAAACTACGTAAATGGGTCTTCATTAAAACCTGCTCGCCAAATTTCTACAAATCATCACAAGCTACAATCATGAATGTATTCTATTTTCTGCTTTGATTTGATTTTCCAGGGTTGTGTCAAATAGGTCCTCTTGTTTTCCTACTTTGAGCACAAAATGTTTGACAGTGATTTGTGTTTATGATAGACAGCTGATAACAGCCATGAAACAATGTAAATACATGCATACATGTACATGTAATAAAAATGTCATGGCCTTCTTTTTCAGTCTATGAGTATGAATACATCTACATGTACTGGCCTTCAGTCAGTAAAATTTCTTATATATTTTTGTCATGAGTAATCACACTGGCACAAGGAAATCGACTTATTAAAGTCGATAAATTATCTCATGTTTTAGATCAATTCTCAGAGGCAGGTTTCTAGATAGATCTCGCGAAAAGGTAATACATGTAATGTGTGAATTGTGAAGATAAATATGTGACGAATATGTAACACACATAGATATTAGGTATGGGTTAAAATAAGCACAACATGAAAAATGTATCATTTAGAGTTAGTAATAGTAGCAAACCCACTAGTTTACCAAACGAAGATGAGGGCAGTTAAGGGTTATCTGATACAGAAGGAAGTTTCGTCTTAACCAAGAAAATATTAACCCTGTCAACATTCAACTCCAAGGACACCACAGGACAAGGAAAGGACTAAAACAGGACTACAACAAATCAGCTCCTTAGCTGAGAGAGCACCAGGCTGGCATGATCCACCAGGGCACAGGTAGCCCCTGCAATCACCTTCTACTTCAGACATAGAATGTACCTGTAGCAGGTTGCTCCAAGCAGTAAATCAACAGTAATAGCTGTAATAGAGATACCGAGGCCTTCAACATGGTGCCATGTGATGTATAGTAATCAGTCCTATCAATTCACCTCAGCAATCTGCAATTGCCGAGGTGTTTGCCGTGGTGTAGCTGGTCAGCCGCGGCAAAAAAAATGCAGAGGACCGTAAGTTTGGGTAGCACTAAAAACTAATAATGGTGGTGAATTTATGCTGCATTTGGGACAGCCATTTAAACATCTTTTTTTGGTCTTTATTTACATCAGTTATTTTAACTCAGTTATCTGATCTTTTTGTCTTTATAAATAATCTGTAA
>JAVFBZ010044056.1:0-10509 GCA_032466195.1 Katharina tunicata
AAGGAGAGTTGGTACATACCATGTATATTCAGTAAGGAGAGTTGATACATACCATGTATATTCAGTAAGGAGAGTTGATACATACCATGTATATCCTGTTGTGGACAAGCCAGAGGCGGCTATTAAAAATACCATAGCCCAGATCACAATACCAGCTATAAACTGCATCAACGCAACGATCAACAAAGAACTACCTGTATAAGTTGATAGATTGTCAAATCATCATTAGCATGCAGCATGTTTTTGTTCAAGGATAGATTGTCGATGACAATATTGTCTTGCGAGCTAACGTTTGTGTTTGAAAAGAAACAAACTCATATTTAAAAAATATCTGCAATGGATAAAAATCAAAATCATCTAGTTTAATCTTATCGAAAAGACCCAAGACAGCTTCAAGAACTGTGAATAAAATATTAACAAACAGTACAAACAGAGGGCATGCAAATCGTACACAGAACAACATTACAGATTGTCTAATTACTTATTAAAGGTAAGTGTGGTTGTTTAGCTTAGAATATCGAGTTTAACTCCATGTAAAGAACATAATTTATATATATTTTTTCATAATTTATATATATATATATTTAAAAAATGTGGTATCGGTAGCTCGAAGCAATGCATTGCATCGGTAGTTTAAAGGCCAGTCGACAGTCGAGCCACTGAGCCAATGCATACCCGGTACTTGGCGAGATGGAGCCCGTTTTATTTCTATGCTTTTGACTTTTGTCAAAGTCGATGTTTTGTGTTCGATCAACTGGGTCCTGCAGAACACATGGGCATATCATTTCAAGCGATTGCTTTAAAAACACAGTGAACGAATAATTTAGTATTGATGGCTTAAAACTCTGTGAAAACAGAGATTAGATAAAGATTAGATTTACCTATGGATATCCCACAAAGCATCAGGATCTCTAGGTGACTACTCTCCACGTCCTGTATTATGTTCTGAAAATAAATTTGTTACAATCAGTGTTTGTCTCAAGTATCCTGTCAGTAGGCCAATAGATCATTTTAAAAATATATATTTATGTGAAACTGTCAAGAAATGTTCTTGGGCCCTTTTGTGCTGTTTCCTCCATGTTTTACAACAAACAAGGGCATAAGATAGGGGAAATATACATGGGCATAATATATTTTTGTATAAATTTAGAGAAAGAAAGTTTTGCTTATATATGGATCAGTTTGTTTGTCGTTTTAAGTTGTAGTCAATCCTATTTTACACACATGACCAGGGTCCAGGCGAGAGAACCAGCTTTGGCAATTAGAAAAGTATACAAATCTAATATCTACTATTAAAATCCAGCACCTTCGAAGTTACCATCTTCTATTAATAGCCCCTATAGCTACCTACCTTAATAAAGTCTGGGCCAACCGTAGCTGCAGCCATCGTGGATAGGTACGCATTCACTGATTGTGTCAACATCGTCACATATAAGGCCGGTACACAACGGTTAAGAATTGAGGTTCTACAAATAAATACCTACATAGTATACCTATCTGAATGGGAAAGAATCCTTGTCGTATATGGCTAAAAATAAACAAATGATTTTGATGTTTCGATACTAAACAAAATGTAGCCTATCCTCTCGCATGTTGACGCGGACGTCCGGTATACCTAACATAAATCCTCAACAAACTCTACTTTAAGGGCACAAGTTTTAAGTAATTTAATGAATTTATAAATGTGAGTTTGGAACTTAAACTTATATTTTTCTGTAGTTTCAAGTCTGAACTTTATACAAATTTCAAGTTGTTTCTAAACTTCTAAACCTTTGCATAGTATGCAGTTTGTTTAGTGGTAGAGGGGTCGAAATTGTTGAGGATTAAGATAGACCAGAAACACTTACTGTGGAATAATTGGTAGACCTGCGCATAGCGAGGAGTTGGTCAGGTAGCTGGTGACGTTGTAGTAGCAGTAATTTGCGCCAGTCTCGTTTTTGTAAGCGTCGACCTCAGCAGATGATGTAAGGGTGGCATTGGGACATTCAGACACGCATATCACGTGACTAGACCCCCCTACGTAAGCCGAAAGGGTGATGTTGTCCATCCCCGGGATCAAAGAAAGGTAATGCGTTGCCGCATCAAATCTCATAGATCTCCTGTTAAAAAAAAAGTAACGTGGATAAATGCATAGTGAATAAATATCATCTGATTCAGTTAAATAATGTTATAGATGTATCGCCCAATAGCATTTCATAAAGTCAGATTTTTTAAATAGTGCCCCTTAAAACAAGATGTAAGGTAAAAGAGAATATGTTAACATCCTCACTCAGAAAATAGCACACACACCCAACTCTCCCGCAGGACTGGTTTATTTAAAGTTCTAATTTCTTAACATATAATTGGATTACTTTTAGCGTATATATGTGTAGCTTAATATTTTATTTATATGAACAAATGTATTGTTAAGATACCACTTATATAAAAGCAGATATGTTCAGGAAAACTGAAATGTCAAAAGTGACTCCAAGTGTTTAAAGTCAGACTATACTCACTTTAAGCCTCTTAAATCAAAGCCGGGATTTTTATCGTTACAAACATTCCCCCAACTGTCAACGCCATAAAATAAACTATAAGGACTGCCTTGTTTCAGGGCCAGTCCCGCTACAGTAATCTGGAAGCAGAGAAATAAATAGAAATACTCTTGGTGAAGAACTGATCATAATAATTTCTATAACCAAACATTTTAATCAAACCGATAACAAAATTTAATTTAATTAATTTAAAGATTAAAGATAAAAATATTTAGGCCTACAATACAATTTAATTTTTAGTTAAACCAAGATCAATACGGATGACAACTTCTTAAATATTTATTATCTAATAGAATGAACATTAAATTGTTGCAGGAATGGTTGGGTAAAAGTGGTAAGTGTAACATGTGTAATTCCTGGTAAATGGAGTCACTTATTCCACTCCTTAATACTCCTAGGAATAAAGAGCATAAGATTATCACCCCAAAGGGTGCGCGTTTCTGATTTGTATTGACAATTTGTGGATAAAAATTTATTAATTTTTATGTCTGAAAATAACATATCCAATCGGATTTCAGTGGACAACAGTCTCATTAAGCGGGTCTTCGCGACAAAGTGAAATAAGAGTGGGGTCCCGTTAACATACCATTCCCAGCATAAAGACAACAAAGAGTATACAGCACGGTACATCTCTACACGTCCTGTCAGCCACTGGACCCTCCAATTCCTCATCATTATCATTCTTAGTCATATTCAACTGAAAAATGAACAACCCTCAAAATACTCCAAAAAAAACCCCTGATAAAATGTAAATAAACTGAATCCTCTACATATCTTTTTAGAAGTGTTTTAAGAATAACATAAAAAAAAATAATAATAAAAAAACAGTAGAAAATGTAAAGACGTTTTTTTTTGTTTTAAGGAAAAACTTTTGAAATTTTCTCAGCCATTGTTTAACTTTAATGAAGAGAAATTAAAAGTAGGCCTAATTGTTTATAACTTCAGGTTGGGGCAATTACTGTTTCTACTTTTTGTTTCTTATGTAAGCTTACTTCCCTGAGAAACAAGCAAGGGTTCAAGTAATATATCATTCAAGGTTCATGTTGTCATAACCCATCCAAACAAACGGAAACAAAATATATACATAAAATTGCGGATGTTCATGTATAGGCACATCGCAACTTACGAAAACGTAAGATTCAAATCTTTAAGTGTTCAAACCATTCCATAATAACAATTTTTAATTATTGCTATGTATTAAATAACACCGTGCACAGATTTGTCCTTGAAAACAGTATTACCTCTACAGTGGAAACCTTCGTTTTTTTGTATGGTGCCATAAGGTAAACTAGCTGGTGTGCTTAGACTGGAGCAGTAACCTGAAGTGTCTGTCATGTCAGGACGTCATGGAATTGGCGAAGACATCAGATCAGGATATCAATAGACTAACAATAAATGATTTGTATAGAATTAGAAGAATTGACAAACAAGAATATTAAAAAAAAAAAAGAAGTGAAAACCAATGCACTTTAAATTTCTTTCTCCTTCGTTTTTGTCTGGAAACCTTTGGACTCTTCGAAGCCAGATGAAAGCTATACCGCGTCGATGGCTATTAAAGGCTACCAGCATGCTATGTCTGAGATTACCGATCAAGTATTACATTATTACATTATATATAATAATATATTTTACTCAGACGCTTCAGAATTTATTTTTATTTTTAATTAGGCCAAGGCTACCCACCATCTCTGAGGAGATCGAGAAACGGAAATTTCGCTTAATATTTAATTTTGTCTATGGTATATCTTCCTCGTATCAGTTAAATAAAATAAGTGAATATCGATAAAACATAGCCAATTAGAAATCGGCTTCATTACCTATAAAGAAGCGTGAATCAGCTGATCGTCCATCAGCATACAACAACAACATAACAACTCAACAATAGCAACCAATGACATATATTATATGTATACGTCATATATAGCAACGCAATGTGGCGTCATTATGACGTCACTGACGCGGCGCATTGATGCTGGTGACGTCACAATAATTGATGTCAAGGAAACTTGATCCAGTTGAGTAGTACAATCGTAGGCGGAGATTCAAGGCACAAAATCCCAACAGTTGCCACGTTTCTGTTCGTACGGACACGGATGCGGAATAATGTACGGATGCGACAAGTTTGTTTTGTTTCCATTCATCAAACAGAGACTGGAAGTGTATTCATGGCATACAGAAAACGTACATGAGATCGCTTCATGAAACGGTTGAAGATTTTTGGCGTTCGTGTCCGCATCAATGTTCGTACGAATGGAAAGAACTAGAAATGTATACTAAAGACTTCAAGGTATCTCCATATATTTATATATAAATAAAATAAAATCCCACGCACACAAAACAAATAACTTCAGAAACACACAGTAAATAATAATGGACAAAATCAAACTTGTCGTATTTATTCGGCATATACATGATTGTAAAGATATACACCGCTAGTTGGTGCAAACTACACATGTTAGCCTACATGTTAACAATCGTCTCCTTGTCTGTAATATCTAGGGCCTACACCATTCAGGGTCATAAACGAAAATAGAAAGGATAGAATTATATAGGCCTATCATGAACACTTCAAAATATTATTTAACCTAATGTTCAATAAACTCGCCATTTTCAAGCTTTTGGTATATTGGGTTGCGGATTCCAAGATGTAGCCTTCATCTTGAACAATAGGCCTACCCCAATATTTCAACATCATCAAGTCATGACTTGTGAAATTACGTACCATTTTATCAATTAATCATAAATATTAATAATGTAAACAAACAAACAAACACAAATATATGAACATTTGCTTTTTATGAACAGGAAGCATTACGTTTAAAGTCAACCAAACTTTTGATTTTTTAACTAATTCTGTTTGCCTTGTTTTTTTACAAGATTTGATGTTTGTTCTAAAATTAAAACGGTCAACTTAAAACAAAAATTATTCATTGGGTACAAAGTTTGTACGGACCAGGAGACATCTAGCAGTTATTCGAATTTAACGGAAAGAGGGCTGCTCATATTTGCTCACAATGACTTTGATCCAGCCGCAGTGAATGACCTTGTTTGTAACGAGCCAACATTTTGAAATGGGTGTGGCTAACATGGTTGACTCGGAATGACGTCGGTACATCAAAGTGTGTCTGAGATGTGACAGCAGATTGACACATTTCCAATTAAAATTTCTGGCAGAATTTTTTATTTTTTTTGTAGCTTTTAAACTACCTTTAACTTCAAACCTGTCTCTTACTTTTACTTTTTGATGAAAATATATATTATTCATGTGATTCTGTGAAAACCCAAAATACAGAATTTTTGAGTGCGTATGTGACTTTAAAGAGAAATAAAGGACTGCAAAAGGGGATGCAGGATAAGAAACAAGTTTAAAAAATAGAGTAATTAAAGGCCTTGAGGCACATTATAAATACACAAGAGATAAAAGACTTATATTTTATTTAAAATTAAGTTATTGAGACTAACAATTCATTTGACATGCTCAGCTATATCACAGTCGGATTAAAACGCATTTTTAACATATATTTGAATTAAAGAGTAGGTACAAAAAGAAGAAACTAAAAAGTCAACAGTATAATGCAGGTGTCACCAAATGTCAATAACTCTATAAGTGTGAACATAAGAAGGGTGGAGAGTAAAAGCATGTTAATATAGAGTATTTGTCCTCAAATATATATGCCTGGAACAAGTTTTTTTTTAATCCATTCACTCTTTTACAAACTTTTTTTTTATCGATTACCACTGTAGGCTAACCCTGTTAAGTAAATTCCATGTACAGTAACTGGATTTCAGAAATCATTAAAAGCTCATTTTTTTGAAAACAGCTTTAATTTTTGGCATCTACTTATTAATATCAACATGATTGAATACAGAGTGACAATATATAATAAAAATACAACATTTTATAATTTACAAATACATTTTTTTTTTTCAGACATTGTCATAAATAAGTATTATATTATGTGAATAAGAATAAAAGAATCATAACTGTTCTCACATAATTTGTGCAATCAACAATAAAAAATATCATAATTTGGACCTAGACAGCTCAGAGAATCAGAGAAACTACTCTGATCAGACCATTTTATTCAAATTTACCACGGAGCATACACAAGAAAACACAGTAACATTATGTATTAAATGCATACTTTCTCAAATGTCTTTAATTCCAGATGCTAGAATACGCTCACATCTATTATCTATAATTGGCCAACACACCCCTGTGCACTATCAAAAGTGAAAAACATAATGAATAATCAATTTATATATATTGTAACAAAGGGGTATATTTTTATCCAAATAGCATTCACCACTTTTTGTTAGACATTGTTGATGGTTTGATCACATCATTTTGAGACGACCTTTCTTGAACAAACCCATCTTAACCTAAAGGTCGAATGTATCTACCATGACGACTAGTATAGAATACATTGTGTTGTTGTCAGGGTAATTACGCCCACCCAGCGGTTTGTTTGATTGGGTTTGATTACAGGACAAGATACAGGAACACCAGAACACATCACCTTCCTCATGCCCCTTAGCTCCGAGCACCCCCGGGCACAACCAATCCCCCCGCAGCATTAAGATCTCTTTGTGAAACAGGCTCCAGGATGTTTTGTGGCTCACCAGGTTCAATTTACAACCAATTATTGTTCTTCTTTCAACCTGTTCACCTCTTTTTGCCAGATACTAAAATCCTGAAGAAATTCTGGATACGGTTTGGGTTGTTCCATTAAGAGAGTGGGGGTGATCTTGGTAGTAAATGGAGGGTTATTTTCTAGCCATTCTTCCAACTGGGCCTCCACAATTTTTGCCTCCTTATCTGATTGGTGTAGAGCAATCAGGTGGTTAAAGGCGTAAATCACCCATTTCACACGCACCCCAGGGCTTCCTGTTTGGTGATAAAAATGTGCCAGTTTAGTTTTGTTACATATGAAATAGTGAAGGGACCCTTGAGACAGTATTGATCTGATAATGTATATCAATTATACACGTAAATGTCTGCCGATACGACATTTATCTTAATAAACATCTTTACTTTCTTTTCATTGTTCCCCCCACCCCATTGCATTGTTGACTATTTTAGCACAAAGCTTTCTAAAAGCATTGGAAACTGATCCCTTCTCTGTCTTGAATCAAATGTTTCAGTATTCAAACCATGATTGAAAAGCAATGAAATACTGCCTAGAAGTGTCTTACCTAAAGCCTGTATGACATCATGTAGAATTGATTTGGCTTGTGTTGAGTGTTGTTGTTTTGTGTTCATGGAGTAAAACATAGCTAGAGTAGCTTTGGCCACTAACAGGTAGTTGTTTTGTGGAGGCAGACAGACACCCATAATCTTCTCACTGTTCAGTAAAGCTGACTCAGCCACATCCAATCTGTTAAAAACAAGTTGCATAATTCAAAAGATGTATAAATTATAATAAGCTCTTCAATTCAAAATTTAGTGAAGTAATTTTAATTCAAAATTCCACGTTAAGTTGTGCATGTACATATAATAAAGAAGATCTAATCAGCAATTAAATTCAATCCCATTATATAAATTATAAAAAAAAAACGCTCAAGTTGAAAAAGTTGCAGATCCATCATACTCAAAATTTTAAATTTAATTATTTCAAAAAGAACTTATTATATTTGACTTTCAAAGTCTCACTGAAAATAATGATTGTCATATAGTCATACGGCTTGTTACATCTCACTGAAGTTTATGGCCCTGCAACTGGACTTGAAATCTCGTATGACGTTGAGTCAGGAATGAACTTTATTGCCTTTCTTTTAAGTTTCAATAGAACATTACTACTGTTAACTTGAGGGTGATATACATGTAATTGCCCAGTTTGATTGATTAACTGATTGGTGTTTAACGCCGTGCCCAAGGGTTCATGTATTTCACTTCTATGCGGACAGCAGGTGTTCCAACAGTTGACAGCGGCTCTAACACAATCAAATAATTTTAAGTCACTTCAAGTATTAGTTCTGTTGGTAAAATAATGTTCCTCTCGTTCTAAGTGCGGCAGAATGAATGTAACATCAATACATACTGCCCTTAGCCTGAAGGACAATTCTTACAATTCTTCTTGTAGTTTAATGGTAGTTACTTTATAGTTTTTTAAATTTATTTTTTTAAATTTCAAAAAGGCTACCACTAACAAGATTTTTGGAGAGTTTCTATACCTTCCTAATTTGGTTGAAATCTGTCCAAGGAGTCCAAGAATCTGAGCATGGCGTAGACTTGTATCTCCAAAATGCATAACAATTAAACTCTGAGCCAGCTCTACCTCAGACAAGGCCAGATGCAGGATATCTTCCTGCTCACTGAATGGAACGTGAAGAGCTTTCCACTGCAACGCCACGGCTGGTGTCAAACAAACACAAACATATATACATTTTGTTTTGTTGTATTTGATAAATGGTGGATGAATTTATTTGGCGTCGTTGATTAATCTTTAACATCACATTTATAAAGGGAAAAGATATATTATAAAAAATATAAATTTTTTTTGGTTAACATTGTTACATGTACATGTTACTCCATGACTCACCTGATGTGAAGTGGAACAGGTACATCGAGGGGTGATTTGGGGCAAAGTAAGTTTTAGCTATCCTCATGGCCTCGTTGGCATTCTTCAGATAATCTTCATTGTGGAAATTCTCAGTGACAACAAGAGCTTTACAGAGAGCTCGATGGGCGTGTGCCATCTGCAGGGTTTCAATACCATATGCTCTATTAGCCACCTTTAATGTCAGCTGGAAAGAGAAATTTTGGAAAACCTGTAGTCACATTTTATAAATATGGAAATGAACATTAGAAAGTGAAAGTAGCTCCCCTAACCAATAGTTTTGTTTGTGTTTCGCCTCATACATTTCTTAAATGTCTCCGCCTCTCCGGTATGACACGTTTATAGCACTTCCTGGAAACAAAAATAAACATTTAATCATTACATGAGACATGTTTACAAAGATAACGTACTCCTTCCTAATTAACTTTATTAAAAAACAAATTAATTGTGACTTGGAAAATAATATTTAAGAAAGAGATGTTATAATAATCATGCCATGATGATATTTAGAAATCCTCATTGATGTGGATACTCACCTTTGCCATCTCCACACCTGTCTCATCTTGTCTAAACTCATTAGAATAATAACAATAGGTCAGTAAAGCCTTCACATACAATGGATGATCAGAGCCAAAATATTTCCTGAAAAAATGAAATCAATTTTATGTTTTTTAAGAAATCCCTTTACCAATGATGTGGAACATCAGCATTTGATAGATCTTCAGAATAAGAACCACTTGCTGCCATTCAGACAGTTCACCATGTGAACTAGTACATGTGCCTGTGTCAACAATAAGACCAATCATGTTGAGTATCTGATATCTGCCTGACTGTAAACCAAAGTAAGCCCGAAAAAGAAACAATTCTTATGATTTGGCCTTAACCTCATTGAACAAGACAATTATAATAGATCAACCAATAATTGTTATTAGTTCCAAATGGCACTAATTTGTTAAATTGAGAAATATTTTTTCCTTTTATGTCGGTGGTGACCACACTATATTACTCAGAGAATAATACATACCTGGCAATTTGAACGGCCTGAATAGCCAATAATTCAGCTCTTTTAATGTTCCATTTAGAGCAGTAAGCCATGACAGCGTTACATAAAACATTCACTACAGTAACTCTCTCCTCCTCATGGACATGCTGGAAGGAAAAGAATATCACAGAAAAACTAAATCAAAGATGATTCATAGAGCATTCTAATTTGTTCATGTTTATTAATTTTGTAAGACAATAAATGTAACATATTGTAGCCTTAATTTTGTAAAACCTCTAATGATGCCATTGATGTCAAGTCTGTTAAAAATTTACTTTGTTAAAAAATGTTATTGTAAAAAGGTAACATATTCGTTCGTTGAAAAGAAAACAAAGAAACATTGATTTGTTCTCCACCACCTTACACACCTAAT
>JAVFBZ010044067.1:0-10508 GCA_032466195.1 Katharina tunicata
TAATGTATTGAACTTTATACATGAGAGCTTGGAACTGAAACTGATATTTTCCGGTACACTGTAGTTTCAAGTCTGAATAGAAAAAACATGTCAAGATTGTGTTCCTGCACTTCTTAGCCTTTGCACAACTTGTAGTTTTTAAGTTTATTATATTATGAAGTAAGTAGTCAGGAGTAGGACACTCCATTAATTACTGACCAAAATGTATTAAAACAGACTTGAGTACATGTCGCTGCCTCTCTGTTCCCACCAGGGCCTTATTTTGTCATATAGAATCCACCTTCCTTTCCTAAATTCCTAAAATATTTGAGAATCCTTGTTTTCTTTTTCAAAATCAATTCAATTAATACATTGACATGTAGTAATAGTATACTGTAGCAGCATTCATGTCAAAACTACTGTTCAATAACTGAAAGGCCAGTGTCTAGAATTTGGTCCATGGCATCTCTAGAATTTGGCCGACGGCATCTCTAGAATTTGGCCCATGGCACCTCTAGAATTTGGCCAACGGCATCTCCAGAATTTGGTCCATGGCAACTCTATAATTCAGTCCATGGCATCTCTAGAATTCAGCCTATGGCATCTCCAAAATATTTAGTCCATTGTATCTCTAGAATTTGGTCCATGTCATACATGTACATATCTAGAATTTGGTCCATGTTACCTCTTAAATTTGGTCCATGGCATCTCTAGAATTTGGTCCATGTCATCTCTAGAATTTGGTAAATGGCATCTCAAGAATTTGGTCCATGATATCCCTAAAATTTGGTCCACGGCATCTCAAGAATTTGGTCTACGGCATCTCTAGAATTTGTTCCACGGCATCTCTTGAATTTGGTCCATGACATCTCTTGAATTTGGTCCATCATATCTCCAGAATTGGTCCATCATATCTCCGTATTTGGTCTATGGCATCTCTTGAATTTGGTCCATGGCATCTCTCGAATTTGGTCCATGGCATCTCTAGAATTTGGTCCATAGCATCAATAGAATTTTGTCCATGGAATCTATAGAATTTTGTCCATGGCATCTCTAGAAATTGGTCCAAGGCATCTCTAGAATTTGATACATGGCATCTATAGAATTTGTTCCATGGCATCTCTAGAATTTGGTCGATGGCATCTCTAGAATTTGGTCAATTGCATCTATAGAATTTGGTCCATGGCATCTCTAGAATTTGGTCAATGGCAACTTTAGAAATTGGTCCACGGCATCTCTAGAATTTGATCCACGATATCTCTAGAATTTGGTCCACGCCATCTCTAGAATTTGTTCCAGGGCATCTTTAGAATTTGGCCCATGGCATCTCTCGAATTTGGTCCATGGCATCTCCAGAATTTGGTCCATCATATCTCTAGAATTTGGTCCTCGGCATCTCTAGAATTTGATCCATGACATCTCTAGAATTTGGTCCATGGCAACTATAGAATTTGGTCCATCATTTCTCTAGAATTTGGTCCGTGGCATCTATGGAATTTGTTCCATGACATGTCTAGAATTAAGTCCATGGCATCTCTAGAATTTGGTCCATGACATCTCTAGAATTTGATCCATTGCATAGATCTCTAGAATTTGTTTGTTTGTTTACCAATCCAATCGCTGTTGGAAACCACCTTTAACAACACGACTCAACAGGACAAAGATGGCATTTTTTAAAACAGGATGCCACAATAAATCAGCTTCCTGATGCCCTTGTCCCAGGGAGCACTTGTTCAATAGGAAGAAGCTACATTTCAAACTTGAATTTAATCAGTGAATCTGTATTTAGTTAAGGCGTTGCAGTTATTCTAAAGTTTTAGAATTGTGTCCAGATCTCAATGGGGTGAATACCTTTGTTTTTTACAGGTCTCAATGTGCTCAGGTGAGTTTCGCTCTTTTGTTTGATTGCCTGCATTTACTCACATAACAACATGTCAGTCCATTGGGTAAAGGAACCCACCCTCGAAGTCAATCAACCAATAAACAACAACCTTACAATATGTTAACAGGACGACGTAGACACAAATCAGGACTTAACAATTCAGCTTGCAGATGACTCTTGTAGACATGTTACAATGCAGCTCAGAAAGCCCCTTACCACTAGTCTCTGTGGGGTGGGTGTTGTGGTTTCTTACTGTTGAAACCATTTGTTTTGTACATACATGTACACATAATAGTAATACATTGTATAACAAAATCAAAATGTAACTACACGTACATGTATATGACGACTTATTAATTTGCTTAGCTGGTGTAATTGTATGATGGAAAACCGAGAAGAAACCTCATAAAAACCACTCAACAAACTCTGCAGCCACCGGAAAACTTCCCTTATATACAATGTACTGTAAAAGTTTGAGACAAAAGTTTAGAAATTTCACCCACTGTACTGTCTGTATGAATACTTAGGAATTCTTTCCAGTTAAATACCAACACAATAAAACAAATTTCTTAATTGTTTATGTTCATTGTTTAGACCACACCAATTCATTAAGTAAGGGCCCGCCTCATCTACTCTTGTTGGCATATTGAAATAAAAATAAGAATTAAAAAATGATTTTTTTTTTGTCTTTGCCTTCCTGTATGTCTTACTGGGTGGTTTTCTACTTTAAAAAGATGTGAAAAAAGCATGTTGGTTTATTATGTTTGTACATAAAATACAATGTTTCTGAAATTTTGAACAAAAATTGCTAAATACATTAGTTCTTTTTTCCCAGAATTTCCCCAGGCACTCCTCCAGCCCTTATTTCACCTCAGTTAAAACAACAACAAAAACAGCTTTCCAGCCCTTTCCTCTCTTCCCTTTTCATCAAATTCACCCATAATCCAACTTTATTGATTGGGGTGGCCTTATTTTCTAAAGTAAGATCCACAGGTGTCAATACTCGTTATCATACAAATAACACTAGGCATGTAAATTTTGTATTGTATGTATTTATTTTCTATATGTTATGTTTTATTTTTTGTTATCAAGCATGTAAATTGGCCTGAATTGTCTTGAATTTAATAAACATCAAACTAATATGTCCATATAATATGAGCTTTATAAGTCCCAATTACAGATCAAGACCTGGTAGACTAAGCTTTGCCGCGCAAGGCTTGTAGAGAAATATTATGACTATGTTCACTGTAAACTACATTCATACATGTACATTCATTGAAAGCATTATGAATATAAAACATTAACCAGGCCATGGTATAGAAAGATGTCAATGCATCAGTATTTTTATGAAGTCTCTGGTCATTATGTTTGGAAGCATACTGGCAGACCTATTATTGATATGTACAAATACATGTAGTGGTATATATACAGGTACAATAATAGAAGAATTTAAGTCTAAACACCAGTGCTTTGACAGAGTGTTGACAAGCCTTTAAACCCTCTAAGAAAGGGTCTTGACATGATCAATGACCTGTAACATTTTGACCTTTTTCAAGTGTTCAAATATCATATAAATGTTTTCTCACCTGGTTAATCTAACCATTTACCTGTAAACTGTAGATAAATACAGTGTGATATATATAAATAATTTAATGCATATTTATTTAAGCACAATGTAAATGGTCTGAAAAGAGGTTCATTTCTTTAATACTTGGATACTACATGTTCATATGTATGTACATGTAGTGTTTAACTTGACACGGTTATTTCCACTTATTTTACTAATAACTGTATGATGGCATGCAAGTTCAATAAGTGAAGGAAACCACAATCAGCAACACTGGGTTAGCTCAAGGTGACCCGGGGCACAGGAAGTACTGAATGAGATTCCAATGAAGACATGTAAATGTACATGTACTATAATAATATTGGCTTCAAATTAAGGCCAATTTCGGCAAGTTTCTTCAAATCAATATTTGATTGTATTAATTATTGGTTTGTTTCATTTGATTGGGCTATCTGGTTCAAAGGGCAGTATGTTTCTAGATTATATTCATGCTGTCATACATGTACATGTACTTAACACTGGAGGAACATTATCTTTCCAACAGCGATAACACTTTAGGGACTTCACATTTTATGGTTTTATGGTCGCTGTCTACACCGCCGTCATATAAGTGAAACAACCTTGCGGCTAGAGCATGGCATTAAACACCAATCAATCAATCATTTGATTGGGGTTAAATGTTGCACTTAAGGTTATTTCCCTCACAGAATGCCAGCCCAATTTGTAACAAACATGTATGTCACTGGCAACACAGGAGTCGGACAGGACAAATGAAATGACACAAAAGATGAGGCCACAACAAATTGCAGTCCTTGATGTCATTAAGCTACAGTAGTGACATTGGTGAAGAGAGCCCCATGGCACAAACACAAAGGGATCAACAGTCACTATACCGGGGCGGGTACAAGAAAAATCTTCCTATTAAACATGTTAAACATCTTCTGGGAGCAGTACATGTATGCATTAGTATAAATCTGTGACATTCAATCCAATAAATGTACATCCATTGCTGCTGTATACAGTCTGTACAGCACGTATGGACACACACATGTGCAATGAATGTGTCAGTACTGATTGACAACTGAACATCAATAGCTCAATGGACAAGCTGTTGTCATAATAAGACACTCTATAGCAGATTAGACAGATCATTCACATAACTTCAAACCTGTTACATTTATGTATTGTGATTTACAAGTACTATATGATGTAAAGCCAGACAGCTTTCCTGGACAGACTTTATACTGCATCATCATTTGGCATGTTTGAGTCCTGAACATAGCCAGAAAAAGTGGGGAATACGGGAATGTCATTGCCGGGAAACTTACGAATCTCGCGGGAAATTTTGAAAAAAAAAAAATTTAAAATCGCAAAAATAAAATAAAACAATATTCGAAATTTTTATAGAAATAAAAACACTATTTGGATGTCAGTTAACTGAAACGAGAAACAGTGTTGTTGGCCGGCACAACCGTTCAACAAACATATAGTTTCGCGTGTTGTCGGTACTTTTCCCAACAGTGAAATGATGTCTTTCTGCAGCCGCTGTAGAATGACCTTTGTACGTGTAGCCTTTCCGATATGAGTTTGTAATTAAAATGTGTAGTCCAGAGAGGAGGCAACTAGACTACCATTTGCTATTGACGATTCTCAATGCTAAGTTTATGTTTCGATCGTCAGTGAGGATCAAATGTCTTGAGAAAAATAACGTAAAATGTAATCGCCGACTGCTTAACCAAAAACGTGGACCTAAAAGAAACCATCCAAGGGAGATCACTTTTTGATTTTTAAAATTATTATATTTCTTGATAAATTTGTATACTTTTATTTTATTGAACGGTCAAAGTTTGGACGATTAATACAAGACTTTGAATTGAATAAAATGAAAAGAGAATATTGTTCTTCATTTTCTTCATTAAAACATTTTTACGTCAGTTTTCATGTTCTTTATAAATGCAGGATTTTCATTTGTAAGTTTATAGTTCTAAACTGAAATTGTAGAATTTGAATATCTTACTCTTTGTTACAGTTACCATTAAAAAAAAAAACGACTGACAAAATATTATGTCCTTTGTTAACGTGAGTGAAGATGCTAAAATCTGTCCAATATATTTTCCAATTACGGTTTGCAAATCGTCATCATCCCCGATCACATCTAAATGTAGGCTCATGCATTTAGAAGATTCTTGAAAACTGGTGGGCTCTTACGGACTATTCTTACTGGAACTTTATGTTTTGTATGTCAATTTACGGCTTGCCTCTAACAAAGCAGATCATCAATAAATGCTGGAGACAAAACTCTGGATATAATGTTTACCGACTGGTACGCATAGGCTTGGAAGTGAAACTAGCAAATGGTTGAACGATAATTAAATTCTGACGATAAAATAACAATCGAATAGGGAGGCAGGTATAATTTTTACACATATATAGCTCAAATGAAATCAAAGGATATTGGGGAAAACATTTGCTATTACATCAGGACACTTGAATTTCAGTGCGGCATTTGTGAACAGTCGACCACAAGCGCTTTTGCGGGCTTCGCAGCTTTTGAGCAAAGGATACTGACATGACTAGCTTCAGTACCGGCGGTTGCCATTCGTGCACTGGCAAACTTTTAACCTGACCTAGACTGAAATACAACATAAATAAATTAACGAAATTACAGTGTATTTGTGCATTTCAGGTATGTCAAAATGAGGATTTAAGAATTTTCCAAGAGTTTTTTGTGTGTCTGTAGACTGGACTGCATAAGCAGGCTTTCTCTGCAGAGACCTGTCGGCTGTCGCTCTTCCTTAAGTCCTTGATAAAGCGGCAACTAGACGAGAATAGTCAGCTGCCACGAATGTGGCCTGGGTCGTAAACTGAAATCCTAATAAATCGATCACTTGTAACGTTTCCTCCCCAGCAACTTTCATAACAAATATAATAAAGAGACAGTCTTTGAGCTAATTATTTACACACGTTGTTGTTGTAATGCGTTTATTACACTTCACATTTATAGGGAAAATTGTCAGTCATTGCCGGGAAAATAAAAATTTTTAGAGCCGTGGTCCTGGATTTGAATCCTGGTGACAAACAAAATTTTATTTCCCTATTATACAATGTAGATGCACTGGCCTCTGGGATTTGATTGTTTGCTTGTTTGATTGGTGTTTAACGTCATACTCAAGACTATTTCACCTATAATATGACGACTTATTAATGTTAGTTATTAATTTGCAGTGCCAGTGTATAGTGGAAAATCGGGAAGAAACCTCATAAAAACCACCCTGCGAACGCTGCAGCCGACGGAAAACCCTGGACTTGACAATACCAAGCTACCATGTAAGCTTACATGTACAGAGAGACTCGGGACAAAATAACCCTGTAAATATACATATTAATTATATATACATCTGTAACTCAGTATAATTTATGTTTTTCAAGAGCAAATCACACAACCACCCAGGTAAACAAATTTTAACATTATTTCGGAAAACATCCATTAAAGTGCAAGCACAATCTAAGTCACTTCAACAACTTATTTTAAGTAAGTACATGTATGTACTGTAGAGTCCATGATAAGAAGACAAGTACATGTATGTACATCACAAAGATGACAGACAACTTAACAAGTGTATGTATACAATGTACATGCATACACCTCTATTTGTCCTAACATTGTTTTCATTTTTTTTACACAAATCATTATTTTCCAGAAACTTCTGGTGATCATGATGTCACTGCAGTAAATATACCAAAAACATGACGACTGAGATGGATTTTCAACTTCTGGATATATTGGTAAGCGACGTTTCGATATAGATGCTGAGACCGTTTTCAAAAAAACTTAAAATTCTCCAGAAGTTGAAAATCCATCTCAGTCGTCATGTTTTTGTAATGTACCCAGCTTCTAAATGACACTCAAACAAGTGTAAACATACCATTTGGTTATACAGTACATGTAACCACAGAATCTTATAATAAAGTAGGACAAAGTCATCCCTTAACTTCAGTAAGTTCAGCTAAGGGTTGTGTTACCAGCTTAATGAAACTTGACACCAACAATGGGGCAACTACTGGCTTTTATAAGATTTTATCATACGGATACATGTAAGTACAAGTAGGCAGCGGTTGACTTGAAGAAGTTCCCACTAAGACTTTGAAAATAAAGGATGAATTCCTAATTTATCCATAGTACATCCATGTATAATGTACATCATGTATGCAAAGTTAGTTTTTAATTTTGTTTTTTGTCTTCTAATGATCAGTTACATTTTACTATGGTGTGCCAGTCGGATGTGTTGTTTATGTTGTACATGTTACTGATGTATGTACACCTACTTAAACTTTAAGTTATTACACTCATACAATAGCCAGCCAGCCTACTGAGTAAAGGAAAGTTATCCTTAACATCACTGGCAAGAAAGAATACATGTTACATGTACCATACATTGATACCAAAAATATTTTATACTTAAATTAATGTCAATAAAATTAACTATAATATAAAAAATATTAGAGAATGATCTGTGAAGCAAAATATGAGCTCTGAACTGTCAGGGTGTAATCTGTGTCATGTCTCTAAGCTCATACATCTACATGACAGTTTTACTTAATGGACCACCAATTATATTCAGATACTACATGTACAATTAGAGGGGCTACACTCAATTTGCAGTAAAATGTGGGACAGAAAACTTGAAAACTTATCTATAAAGAAACCACTGAAGATTTTCTTTAGCCAGGGTCTCTGGCTATCAGGGCCAATGCTGTATGTATGTATGTATGTATGTGTGTATGTATGTATGTATGTATGTATGTACATGTAAATGTAGGCAGTAACCATGGTAACAGTAGGCTGCATACAATATTAATATTAAGCTACAAGACATAATCACAGGGTTTCACATTTGAAGAGATTATCACATCATTTCATTTCATTATAGTTGAGTATACACGAATTTCTCCTAAATAGCATCTCAGGTACATGTACATGTTCCCTGTAAAGTATGTAATTCTGTAATAAATGCAAATCAACAATGCCACAGGTGGAAATAACTAGAGACTGAAAATATGAGTCTGAATTGGCTGTTATGATTTAGTCATGGCAGAATAAGGGCTACAGAAGGTGAATAAAAACTCATCCGGATCAGAATGGTCCAACTTTTCCCTATCCAGCGCAGTGGATAATAAGCGCAGTGAACTCAGTGCAGTTACATGCCATTTGCTGTTCAAAATAGTTGGACTATAGGTGCGTTCTTAGAATACTCAAGACATGTTGGTGTTTTTTGTGTGCTGATGATTTCCAAGGCAATTGCTGGCAGGGTTTGAAAGATCGATGCAACCACCATTTATTGGTAAACTGACCATTTAAGTTCGCCTTCTTCATGCCCATGTTACCATGGCTAAAATATATATTTGTAGATTTCTAAGCAAGTTTAGCAAGATACAGGTTCACATATGATCTAGTGCTAAATAAGTCTAGCCAAGACACCCACACCCAATCAATCAATCAATCAACAAATCAGCGATGTTTGGCATGCCTTTTTTCGCCTATCTTTAACAACAATAATATACACGTAGTCAAGGAGCATGGCTCTTTAGTTACTTTCTGTCACACAAAAACAAACCAATTCTTTGACAAGAAATCATGAGCTCTTTGGTACAGTATATATGTGCTCCATATTCCGTGAGCTACATAAAGTATGCACTATTTAAATTGGTTATATTCAGATTTCACAAGAACTACACGTAGAACTACAATGGATGTGACAATTGATCCAATTAATTGCCTGTATTTTTAATTAACAACCATACAATGGGGATGACACCCTGTAAATTGGTGGGGTGGGGCTGTGAAAATGGTGAGATCACAAAGTGCCAAATTTTCCAAATGAAAGCCGACAGAGACAAAACACACAACTTACCCTATGGACATTATAGTCCTCTATAGGCTCAATTTCTATGATGTCACCTTCCACAGGCGTTTCAGTGTCACCATTATGTACATCCATTTTATGTTAGGAAGAGATTTTCACTCGTAGACACATCTCATTTGTTTTGACAGTTCGGTAAAATTGTTCCAAGAATGAAAATGGCAGACCCACATGGGACGAAGAAAACAATCATTTAAATTCATCGCCCTATCAATAATTTTTTCTCTGGCAGCTGCTTAACCTAGAAAGTAATCCTTCAAAGATATTTCGCTTCTCAGCCGATGTATTTTCCGGCTAATTACTGATAAATAAATAAAGTATGCCATTGAATTTTGAGTCACTTATCATCCCAGACTCTGCTCATTGAAATATTTCGCAGTACAATGCGCTTGCGCCTGAAGTAAATATCACCCAGAAATCCGCTTACCGGATGTTGTCGTCTGCACTTTTTCGTCCATGTGGAAACAAATTTCCGTGCACGTTTGCAAAACTGTATTTGTTTTCTCGAAGCATACTCAGGTGTTAAACTATGACCAGATTTAATTTTCGATTGCTCCAACTGCTATTACTTGTTGTCTACTCTAGTTGTTTATTCGAGCGTCTTAACTGGCTAGAACGCGTTGAAACAAAACAGAAAAACTACGGAGTTGCTGTGGCAAACGTTGATTTGGACGACTCCGATTTTGAAATAATCGTTGCTGGATTTTCTGGGGCAAATTTAGTGCTTAAATTCAATCCAAGTACAGAAGTTTTAGAGAATATTGCCAAGCCTGGAAGCCCCTATTCAGCTCTTCGGGACATAGAAGGAAAGGCCATTGGTGTTTGTGCCTGTGACATAGATGGCGACGGCAAAGAAGAAATATACTTTCTTAACACTAATAATGCCTATGCTGGCAAATCAGAGTATGGCGATAAACTGTTTAAATGGCGTGATGGGCGATACGTTGACATCTTCTCAGAGCCACCCAATAATGAACTGGATGCTAAAAAATACGCCGGACGATCTGTTGCGTGTATTGACCATATGAGCAATGGGAAATATTCCATAGCTGTGGCAACATATTCCCAAGAAGGCAGTGGCAAATTTGCTCTGATCCAAATGGATGAAAATCATCCTTCAAATAGTGTTAAGGACGGTTATATTGTTCTGAAAAATGTC
>JAVFBZ010044077.1:0-10507 GCA_032466195.1 Katharina tunicata
CCTGTTCACGTCGTCATGAGGGAAAGTTGGACCGACCGACAGAGTGAGTTATAGAGCTGCTCAGTCGCAGCTAAAAAAACATACAATATTTTCCGGTATGATTCCTTCAAAGTCATAATCGGAACCAAACGAAATTATGCTTATGTGATCGATTCCTGATCATTTCTACTGCCTCATACCTCTGATCTTCATTCCTTGTGGAGATTTATCAACTCCTCCCACCAGTAACAACAACAACGCCTTCTTGATGTCCTCATGGCCATAAATCTCCGGGGCAATGGATATCGACAACTTCTCATAGAAATCATCCTCTGCAAATAAAAAAAACAAAATATCAATGAACTGACCTGAATGTTCAATATTGCCTGTTTGGACTGATTGATTGGTGGTCAAGGGTATTTCACTTACATGACGGCGCTGTATTCCACCAGTAGACAGCGACTCAAACACAACCAAAAAATGTGTAGTCACTTCACTGCTTGTTATCCCTTTGGAAATTATCTTATTGTATATAAATTTTACAATATATGATAGAAGTAGACTAAACTATGTGACATTCACCTTGAAAATAACTCTGATCATCTTGCAAAACAGATTTTAATACAAACTAGCTTGAGCTTATATTGGTCTTAATTCATCTCATTGTTGAACAAAGCTGAATATCAAAATGCATAATTTGAAAAGTGAAAATTGATCATAAAACCCCAAAGTTTGACTACTTTCAGTTTCTACCTGCGACTTGTCTGATTTCTTCCTCTGATAACTCTTGAGCTCCCAACTCGTCATCCTCTGTCTTGTTCATCCGAACCAAACGCTGAAATCACACAAAATTATACTGTCACAAGTTTCTCTTCTTTTCCAGTGTTTGGTGCCATTTTGGAGACTGTTTTTGTAGTTTTAGCCAGAAATGAAGATTGATTGATTGGCTGGGGTATTACGCCGTACCAATAACAAGTGTTACTGTAAGGAACTGGTTGTATTAAGATTGGTTGATGTTTAACGCCACATTGAGCGTTATGTCAGCTACACTGTGGCGCGAGGTTGTATTAAGATTGATTGATGTTTAACGCCACATTCAGCGTTATTTCAACATTAAGAATGACACCATCTTAACTTTCTGCTGTCAACACAGCTGGACAAGTACTAAGCTGCATGATTTTACTGAGTCGAATGTGAAGCCACTGGACCGATCCTAGAGAATTACAGAACCTCAAACAGGGTGCTCAATCCACTGAGGTCGCTTTCAACAAGAACCTCTAAAGAATTACAGAACCTCAAACAGGGTGCTCAATCAAATCCTGATCTCTTTAGATCATCCAGCAGCACAATTAAGGCACAGTCGGCAAACCACCCTATCCAAAGTTTGCCTTGTTTGTTGATTGGGGTTTTATGAAGTACAAGATTATTTCACTTATATGACGGCGTGCCAGTCCAATTGGTGAAAGAAACCATCGTAAATGATGCTGGCTGGCTGGCAACATGACAGGACAAAACATTTACATAACATGGACCAAACAAATCGGCATCCTGTGCCACTAAGTTTATAGAGCACCAGGGCACAGGAGTATGAAGATATTTATTTGTTTGATTTGTTTCATGTCATACTCAATTGTATTTCACTCATCTCAGAATTTTGCGCAAGTGTGACGATATCCCGTTGGTATACTTACATGTGCCTCCAAGTAGGTCTCGGAGAGTAAGCCTTGCTGGATCTGACTAAATCCAGTTCTAACCATAGGTAGAAATGTCTGAAGGTCAATTGTCAAGGGCAGTTTTGTATTTAGCTCAGTTGGGCTGAATTCATTTCACCTTTAACCGGATCTGGGATTCAGTAATAGCTTTAGTATTTAATAATTCAAACACAGGGAACAAAAAACCAGCATTAACTGGACAAACATTTCTGGTGTAAGAAAAAAGTTGATTGTGTCCTGTAAAGTTGCCCTATATTTAACGTTGTGGTCTATTGATTGGATGGATTTTTTTCATGCCTTTCTTCAGGTTTTTTCAACTCCTATGACGGAGTGCCTGCTTGATGGGTGAAGGAAAACGCCTTCAACAACATTGGCAAGGGACATGGAGACAGGAGAGCACCTGGGGGGCACAGGAACACCTGCCAACCACCCACCATTTTAAAACTTTACAAATATCTGCCAACATCTTTAAAACTTTCAACCACTTATCGGCTTTGATCTAGATAATATATCTGGATCACAATAGAATGGGGCATAGTTCGTATAGTAAAGGATACACCAGATATGCTGACGTGATCGCCCGGCTGGACTTGCCTGGTTGTCTCCCCTTTACAGAATATGGTCATACTACGAGGAATGTTTCCAACTGGTACTTGATCACTCTGAAGAGAAATTAGAAAAACAACAGATGATCAGACTAATATAATAAGACAATCAATTTCACTTCGAGTATTCAGTGTTTAATGGTGTGCTCAACCGTATTTTACTACCACAACGGCGGTGAAATCCAAAATCTGATGAAACTTTAACTCGTTTGCCAAAATATGTTCCTCCGGTGCTAAGCATGGATGTAAACTTAAAACACTAACTGTTAGGGGGAGGCTACTAGCAAATCAATCATTACATAAGATATGATTCTTAGAAACATTGTGCACAGGTCTTAGGTGTCGCCTTTGTACAGTAGCACATTCAGATTCTTGTGTAAAAGGATTTAAAAAATAACATTACAGATGTTTATTAGAGGCAGAAGTCTCCATTAAATCCGGTTGATGGATTGTTGTTGATTGCCATGCTCCCGGGTTTTTAACTATGATGTATATTCCACACACAAAAAAACCCCAGAAGCTCTTACACAACCTTAAAATGTGAAGTCGCTTCACTTGACACAGATGACCCATTTAGGCAAAACAACCTTTCTGGGTTTAGTTGTCTGTTGGTTTTATACCTTTATTGGGAGAAATCATCGGCTGTGATCAGTTTATGACATGGCCTTTTTTCAACTGGAGCCCCACCATACAAACGCACGGAGCACCACCATACAAACGCACGGAGCACCACCATACAAACGCACGGAGCACCACCATACAAACGCACGGAGCACCACCATACAAACGCACGGAGCATCACCATACAAACGCATCAGCCTTATAAAAGTTTTTTCCACATTACTCACATGTTCTTGTATCTTGACTTCTTGGAATTTGACAAACTTGGACCCTCGAGACTGAAGATAGAGTCTGCCGCCTGATCTGTTGGTAGTACAATCTTGTGTAGGGCACATAATCAGGGGCATAAAACTGGGAGAATTGATCTGAAATTATCAAGTTATTCATATAAGACAACTCTGTATTGTGTTTGTGTGGTAACACTGATATCACTGACCAAAAGGGGTGATAATGTACATTCTCAAATTTTGCCCACTATTTTTGGACAGTGCTCCTCAATAACTTCCAATTAGACCATACATCATATTTGGGTGGTCTTTCATTTGAACTTTCTTTTCATGTTTTAAAAGACATACACCAATAAAGAACCAAGGTAGGCTGCAAGATAACAAATTAATACAAGAATTCAGTTTGTGTTGCCCTTCAGCTTAAATGGCACTAACGGGTGGCCGCATAAAACTTTCGCAATTTTTAAGAAACTATCCATCAGGACTTGTTGAAAACTTGAAGCATGTTTTAAAAAACATCGTCATAAATAATTTTATTGTATTTCCATGTTATACAATAATGGTTTGAAGTAATACCACTTTTTAAAAAGGGGACAAAAAAAGCAGGAATTGGCATGGTCAATTGGAAACGAGATACTCAGTAAAAACCTTTCTTTTCCTGCATGAAGATTTTCCCACTTACTGTAATACTGTAAGTAATGTAATTCCGAACACAGGAGGATTAATTTTACTCTACGTCAAAACAAGTTCTACCCCTTTTACAACCTAACAAGCTACATGTAATGCTAAGGCTATGAAGAGTAGAAACACAATATTGACATTTTTTAGGACGTTCAGACTTGAAACTGTTCCAAACTCGGTATTAAATCCAATAAATGATTTGAATTTGTTGAGGATTTATGGTATCATCTTGAGGAGTGTGACTCGAGTTACATTTCCCACTTACCGGTTGATAAGTCTCATTACCACAAGTATCACATGTGTAGGTTGCTACACACATCATCGGCTTCACTTCTGTCGCCCGGGTGACTATTCCCTTCACTGCAACTAATTTGCCAACACTTGTTGCTTTCACTTCTCGAATGGCAGCATGTTTCTGTTGGGACGCAGCTTTAAAATAGACCTCACTGCAAAACAACAGATATTAACAATCATGCAAATCTCTAGAACTGAATTTGTCAGGCCAAGCGGGGTGGGGAACAAATCTGTAATATATTAACTCAACATAATACTGACTATTTGTTTAAAATTATATACGCTGGCCCTGCTAGCCAGAGGCCCAAGTTCGTATCACGGTCGAGGCAAGCAAATATTTTTTCTCTACATTTATAAATATATGTACTAATTCTTCATCAGATTTGTTTACACTAGATAAAAGTAAGAGTTTTCAGAACAGCCCATCTGAATGACAGTGCAGGAACTAAACAGTGCATAAACAATAAGGGCAACTAACAAAGACCTAATGTACAATCAACACAGAGAGCGCAAGAACGGGAAAATGTGATTAGTCTAAAGTGCAGGACAATATTTCCCTACAAGAATAATACAAGATCTTAAAACAGTACATACTATCTCCTCATGAGTTCTGGTGGGTATTTGTTGCGTACATCCCTGGTTATCTCCCTTTGCCCCTCAGGGTGATTCCGTTGTTCCATCAGTAAACGATGCTCAATATACACATCAAGGGCATCTCTGTGAATTAACTGCAAGGAATTTATTTTAAAAAAAATTAGAACACATTTTGATCGATGTCAACTTCTTTATCAATCGTAATGAAAAGACACTAGTAACTGTGTTGAAACGTCGTGAATATAATAAAGTTGACATCCATAAAAATGTGTTCTAATTTTTTGATCATCTACAACGTCTAAAATGCCACTTAAACAAGGAATTTATTGTTTACATGTAGTCATATAACTAGGCACTTTCATTTAATCGTCAAGAATGTCATAAAATATGGAGATCACTCGCCACATTCTAGTTCTCTAGTTTACCTAATTTTGATAAATGATAGAGACATATCTCAGCTACACATTACCTTTTAAATTACATGTTGCTTACAGCTGGGTTCACATGGTGCGACATGTAGTATCAACTCTTCGAATTTGACTCGAATGTGGGTCGAATGTGATTCGCTTCTTGCGTGAAGTTAAAAAATAACGGGACTTCGTTGTTATTATTTCACTTGTTGTAATCGTTGCGTTTTATGTGTCATAACATTTCATGGAGGCTGTAAAACTGCTGATTTTCGGCGAAATAGAGCGCCTTCGGCCTTGATGACATTGGGAAAAAATTTAACGAAGGGAGGTAACTCCATTCAACTCAAATGACACAATTTGATTGGATGAACCTTTGGACTCCTCAAAAAAATAGAGCACGTCTCTTTCGACTAGTTGAATACAACTAAAGTCGAATCGTTTTGCTCTGTTCACGAATTCGACAAGTTGATAATACAAGTCGCATCATGTGACCGCAGCTTTACTGGCCATAGCAAATAAATTTCCTGATGCCAAATAGCTCCAATTCATAATGAAACTATTTTCTGTACCTCTTTTTCTTTGAAGTCTGGCAGTAGTTCATAAATGACATCTGAGAACAGCTTGGTGTACCTTGGACAGTTTTCACAAATGGCTTCCGCCAACTCCGTATCTGTGTCGGCCACATGGTCTAAATCTATTGTGAGGGAGACTTGTTCACGATGAGCCAATTTGGTCTGAAAGGTAAATTATGTTTTCACTGATCAAAATTTACACAAATTTCCAGGATATTTCCTGTAAAAATACTGATTGTCCACTCCTATAGTGGCCTAATAGATCTTACTTCAAGCTCAGTAGTCTCATTTTCAGTTGTTTATTTTGACACATAATCTATTGAATGTTTTAGTGAGCTTTGTATATATGTTTACCAATTGCTGACTGTAAACAAAATCTTTCCCTCCATCTGCACCATCCTCATAATATTCTTTCAGGAATGTACGGATTTTTTCTGTGAACAAAAGATAAACAAATTATTATTTTTGAAGATGACAATGAGTTAGTTTTGACAAGCTACTTCAGACGTCAGCATGTTAGTATGCCACGAGCCTATTGAGAGTGCAAGGTGTGAACTGTCGGCTTGCAAGGATAAAAAAGCAAATGTACATCTTGTTTGAATGGAAGCCTCTAGTATAAAATTTGGGTGTGCATGGTATAGTATCATTGTTTTAATCTTCATTTCAACTGTCGTACTTGAACAATTATGTTAGTATGCTTCCACCACAGCTATTTGCATTTGTTCTGAGCAGGTGCTGTTCACTGGGCTAACTCCCACCAAACCACCGACAAATAAGGTGACACAGAATATTAAATAGATCTGATGGGGAAAATGTCATTATTAATTTTATCCGTTTTTTTAAGTCCAATCAACTCTTATTTTAGACGATGTAGTTAATGATTTGATGACGTATCGGTCAGAACGTCCAACTGCCAAAACGTCTGAGCCTAATACTTAGAGCAAGAGCGTCTAATAGCAAATTATAGTAATTAAGTATAGTATAGTTAAAATAAAATAAAATAAAATAAGGGTGTGGATAATTAAATTTCATTTTTCAATAATTGATGCATTTAAGTCGATCTCTCCACCTGCACAACTGACAGATTTATGAAATGATTCCAGTTTTTGAAATGCAACGTTAGATCCGCTAAATTTATCTAAATTACCACACTGGGCAACAAAATATAACAACTGGTCAGATGACATTTGAATTATTCCCCTTGACATTTTCAAGTTAAATCAAAGTATAACGAAAACAAAGATCTTTGTTACAATCGTTTACAGCCTGTTGGGTGAGAACAATTCTTAGAGTTAACTTTCATGACTTCACCCCATGCTGCTCTCCCTATAGGATATGAAACAAACATATGTTTGAAGATAAGTTTGTAGTCTTAGAAAAGGTTTGAATATGGTGGGAACATTGGTTCTTGTTGTCTCCTGCTGAGCAAATAGATTATATCAACCTCTTGGGGATTCACCAGGTGTACACAAATACCCTTCTCCTAGCCACAGAGCTCTGCCATTCCCGCATCGTACAGGGCAATGCGGAGCACAAATTTGAAACTTTCCATTTTATCCGATACTTATAATACATTTTCTCCAATTCTTTGTGTAGTTTTTTATCCAAATATTGTATTTGAAGTTACTTCTGAGTGTGAAAAACTTGCTATGCGGCAGTAATATCAAATCAAAAGTCGAGTGATTGAAGGAGATTTTCGAATTTGGACGACATCTTGCTACACTAATTGACAAATAAAATTAGCTTTTACATGTTACTATAAATATAATAATGCGCGCAATTTTGATAGCCAAAACTAAAAATTACACCTTTTATTCAGTACTGTTCTGTATCGTTATATATGGTAACGTAGTAGACTAATAACGATACATATTTCTGCATCTACCCTTCTCCACACTTCATCAGTCAAGATATTATTAGTGTTTTTGTCTACTACGTTATCCATATATAACAAACAGAACAGCAGATTAAAATTGTGTTATTTTAGGTTTTTGCACTTACCGACATTAACTTGTCCAATAAAGTGATTTCCAGTTATGTTTGGAACAGACGATAAGTGCAATTTACGCATCAACATCGCCCTGTACGATGTGGATATAATATCCACAGAACTGAACAGAGTAAACCGATGGGAATATCCAGGATATTACAATCATTTTACATTGTACAGTTCTGTTCCTAATTTAAATACCTAGCTGACATTTTGACCCTAGATATTAGACATTGTGGCTGTAGCCATTAGACGTTTTGGTTGTTAGACGTTTTGACTGTGATTATTTGACGAAGCACTAGACTAAGTGGTCTTCGGAAGACTTTACCCATAGCATTGCAGCACGTGAAAAAACTTCAAAAGTACTTGCCACAGAGGTTAATTGTCATAAAACAAATAACAAATTCTATAATGTTATCAAACAAGTTACGTACCGGCGTCGGCTGTGTAATCTCGAGGAGGCATGGTTGTAAAAAAGCAACTCGTTTTCACGGTGAAAAGTTGGAAGTAAAACCCACGGACACTGGCACTCCAACAAAGCTGGTCGAATATGGCGCGAAATTTTGGTCATGTGACATGGATGCGCCCAAATTAGGGATATTTCTGTTTTTATTGAAATTTGTGTTTTTGTTGGTGCTAGTATTTTTGGCATTATTAAAATGCCCAAAATATTGAGCTAAAGTAAATAATTGTTTTCTTATCAAATCGCCGAAATAGGTATCGCGCATGCGCACTTCCCTCAAGGTTTATTATGAAGGAAACTTCAAGGGAAATGGTGAGTTTGATCACTGCGTTATAGAATGTTCTTGTTTCAACGGGATTTTTTTGTTGTTTTTTTTTTGTCATCTGAATAAACCGATTAATAAAATGTCATTTCTACCACAGCATAAGTTGAAGTCTTCACAGAAAGACAAAGTGAGGCAGTTTATTGCATTCACTCAAACCGGAGAGAAAACAGCGATCAACTGCTTGAACTCACATGAGTGGACCCTTGACATCGCGGTTGATAACTTTTTCCAAAACCCAGACAGGTATTTTTGTGACCCTAAGCCGCAGACAGACAGGAAGAAGCTGGATATATTATACCATAAATACAGAGGTATGTAAAACAGTGACATACTCCCTATCTGTGATTCTTGAATGAACGTTTGAAATATAGGCTATACACAAACAACAACAACGCATGTAGCAACTAGTACTGGTCGTTTAATATTATAGAAAGGACGTTTGATATTTATATTCTTTTGGATATTGACTGGACGTCTCCACCCTTGCCTAGAAGTCTATTTGGATTGCATCATTTTGTAAATGTCAAGTGACGCAATGTTAAATAAAATATACAGAATAGATTAAGTAATTTACTGACCTTGGATTAGTTCTGCAAATTGAATCCGAGCACAGAAGTTTGATTGTGTGGCAAACTCCAAAGTGATAAATATCACCCATCAGAATTCTTCGTAACAGAACTAACCTTGGATCACATAGAAGAGAACTCGAATATTAAGGCAACAAGGCAAAACATCAATCAGTCTGTTTATTTTCCGGCTGACCTATTTTACGGTGCCATGTTTAAAGGCTTAAAGACTCGCACATAATTGATGACTTATTCACAAAGTAACCTCTTGCAGGGAAGATATTCAATATATGCAATAAGCCTATTAAGGCATTCTATTAAGATATTTAAAATATTGAGACGTTTAATCGGTAAAGAATGATTATTAATCAAATTGTTGTTTATTTCTTCAGATACTCATGAAAAAGATAAAATTACAGCAGAAGGGGTAGCTCGATTCCTGGAAGATCTCAGTTTAAGCCCGGATTCAAGAACAGTTCTTATTATAGCATGGAAGTTTAAAGCAGCTACTCAATGTGAATTTACAAAGGATGAATTTGTTCAAGGAATGATAGAATTAGGGTGGGTATATAATTGGTTTTGCAAAGTGTAGAAATTACTCTTACTTTGATATTTTAGGTTGCCTTTTCTTACGCGTGAACTGTATTTCAAGGTTTCGTATCTCTATCTGTCAGTTTTATGATTTATCAAGCAATCAGATTAAGTCGGATAAATTTATAAAAAGTAAACATTTCTGGAGTTATTTAGGTTGGTTTGGTAATTGGTACATAAACTATTTTTGTAGATTGGTAGATTAAAATTGGGGACAAGTTATGGGGCTCATTATAATGGACTGGGTGCTAAAACGTGGAGCATTTATACTGTATTATGTTTTAAATTAATATCAACTTAGTAATTTAACTTTCGAATGTTTGATTTTTGGAATGAAACAGCAAACTGGTACAAAGCCTGGTAGAGCTGCCGAGGTAAAGGCGAAAGAAAGTCTCAATTGCTTTGGTTTCTTTTTATATTAAAGTAACATGCACTCAAAAGTTCTGAATTTTGCGTTATAACAGAATCTCATGAAAAATTGATATTTTTCTCAATAAGTACATGTTAGAGGCTTTCCAGTTAATCCAACGTCAAATTTGTAGGTTGAAGGAGAGTTTTATAATAACTAAAAAACTAAAAACTGTATTTCTGGCAGATTATTATTAGGTTAATGTGTCAATTAGCTGTCATAACTGAGCCACCCTTAGATGTACCGACGCTACTCCAAGTCAAACGTTAATAAGCTCGGCCCCCTTCCGCTATTCAAAATCTTAACACATTCGATATAGGGTCATGAACCCGGTGAGATCAAAAGATTTACTTGAGGCATACAAGAAAAAATGGCCGGCCTTCCTATGCTTAATTCGAATTATTGCATGATTTCTCCTGGCTATTACTAGCCTTGAACCAACTTAATAACTTTCATTTCAAAGTAATT
>JAVFBZ010044087.1:0-10507 GCA_032466195.1 Katharina tunicata
GATGTCTATACGGCACTGATAGTCAAGTCGTTTATGTCACATTATATCTGGAAACATCGATGAGAGCTTCTGGTTCGTTCGACTTTGCCCCTACACAGCAACAAGGCGCGTTTATGTGATGCAAACGTTTTGTAAAGTTTGAAAAGTAACAGCAGATCATACTGTTCAGAATAAAGATAAAACTGTTATCGACAGACGATTATTTTTAATCTAGCTCCCGCGCGATGCATTATGGGGAAAAGTCATGTGACCCGTAAAACTTAACCTTTACTTGTACACCGCTCTCGCGATCAAATCATGTGACACATTTTGACGAGCAGTTTTTCGCTACTGGAAAAGGTAAGGTAATCCTCTGTAGGCCTTGTGTCTCCACATTTATCAACTAGGCCAACAGGTCTCTGCAGCTACATCAACCGGTGCTGTATTTGGAGCTTAACTATAACATTCGCCTGAAATAAGAGCTCTAAACCACATCTCCTGATGAAGTATGGAGGTGGGAAATTGCCAGGTTCATAGGTGTGTTGCTTTCAATGAAACGGGCAGACACAAGTGATTGATACATTTGGCACGCTGTCTCAACCAGTCTTCCTGGATAAAGAGTAATCTCTATACTCCAATGTTTTTGAATTAAATAAGACGTCATTGCATCAATGAGAGCTATTCACCCATGTGAACTTCGTCCAGCGTCCAATAACGCAATTGACTTCAATGATTCGATTACTATACAATCAGTTCTTCAGGCTTCTACAACTCCTTTAGACTAGGCCACCATCGGAATATTCATCGATAACTATTTTTTGTCACATTAGCTGGGAGGATATTTGAAGGGGAAAAAACATTTTGATGTCTATAGCTTGTGATTTACCTTCGACGAAAAACGATTGTAGGTTTCGATGAAGAAATCAAAGTTTTGTTATGCGTCTGCGTTTTTTTTATATTTCTTATCTAAATTGGTGGTCCATTTAAGCCATCTTATTCAGCACCTCAGAGAATCTGTGGTAAAATGTGGCTACCGTTCTGTCAAATATCACACCAAACAGCAATGCCGATGAAAACTTTCCGAACTGAAGGAGATCTAAGAGGGCACTTGAATACTCCGTCTGTAGACGATCGTTTTACTAAAAGCCATTACCAAAAGCAAACCATGCTTTAAACGGGACGATTCACCGATGCCATTGCAATATTTAACGTCAAATCAAGTTTAACGACATCGACGAAAATCATAAACCTTTGTAACTTTTTCTCCTCAGCCAATCGCAGTAAACGCCTATGATTGGCGTTCGGGTAACCAGTTCTACAGCTAAAGGCCTGTAGATTCTGAGGGAGTCACACTCCTATTTCTCATGTAATTGTAAGGCCTACAATTTTGCGTTCGTATACGCATTGTCTGCAATTACAGTTTCAGATTCCAATGTCTCCTTAGAAAGATAACAGACTGCTGAGTGGGCGTTGATAAGGACTATTGTCCTACGTGAAATTCTACCCTCTGCTTAAGTCATATTTGACTTTGTGTGGCATTTATTCTTAATTTCCGAGTGTATCAACGTATTCTGGATTTATCTTCTTAGCTTGATTTCTTTTTTAACAAATAGTACATCAGATTTCTCAAGTTCATCGAGACAAACATAATATTCACTTGTTGGCATCGTCCGAATAGTTTGTGGAAAATACACAGACTTTGTGGCATGCTCTCATTTAACCGGAACCAGGGAAAGGGGTCAAACTTGGCAGAGTTAATCAATATTGTGCGATAGTTTGGCGGCCGACATTTAATTTCAATCAGATTCTCGATTTAATTTAACTGTTTTACTCTTTTTTGTATTTATCAAAGTTTCACCGTAGGCTTTTATTGCTAGAGAAACAGCATTACTTTCAATTACCAGCAAAATGCTTGATGGATTGCATGCTGCTGCTGGCCAACATCGAAATACTTATTTGTACCAATGTCATAGTAACAAAATTACATACATGGGTTTTATATATAAGATATCAAAGTATTGTCCGTGGTAAGGCCCATACGAACTATACCAGATAGAGTTAACAGATAGAGTTAACATAAGTAAACATTTACACAATTATGCACACAAAGACAAACTGGTCCAATCTGGAACAAGTTCCTCGCGCTGACAAGATGCCAAACAAGCTATGGAACAGCATTACTTTTCTATTACCCGCAAAATGTTTGATAGATTGAAACGCCGCGCGCTGTTGATGGTCAAATTGAAATCCGCTTTCTAGTCTTTTTTCTTGAAGTTATCACTTCTGCCAATATCCTAAAAAAATGTCTAATCGTAAGTTTTAGATTTTAGATATCAACATTTTATGGGGTGAGTCCCTTACGATAAAGGCGTATAGAGTAGTCAAGGCAACACACATCCAGGAACAGAAAATGCTCAACACAGGCCCGAGAAACGACAAGATACTCAGGTTAAGTTTCAATGTTTCGGTTTATAAAACTGATAATGGTTTAATAGACCGAAATATAGAAACTAAACGTGTGTTTCTTGACTTTTCTCGAAGTTGTGACTTTGGTCTTCTTTGCAAAATTATTAAGTGGGAATCACAATATAAACACTTCAGTCTACACAATGAACTGAAATCACCCCGACAGGCTGCACGAAGCCCTTCATTGGCGAGACTTGTCGTCCTCGAATTTCAGTCCGATGGAAATGGCTTCATGACTGCGAGCTGATTGAGTATGACAAATGTGATCGGAATAAAATCAAAATATTATAAACTGGCGATGGCAGACGGACTAGGTTGGGAGTTGTTACTAGGTGAATAATATAACATCTACAGTATAGATTAACTCTTCAACGAACGATTCTTCTCATCTATCAATCAAATAGACGAACAACTCTTTTTTTCATTTTGGCAGAAAAAATGACTTGGCGAAGTGCATACATTTAAAGATATATCGAGAGTTAATTTTATACGTGTTTATTGTTTCTATGGTCGACCGAAGTATAGATTGATTGCCAATGGTTTGAGTGATATGTAAATAAACAAATAAAATGAAATAAGAGGCAACAAAATAACACGTGAAACAAGGAGATAAGATTTCTTATGAAGAGTAAAGGTATATCTGATTTGGAGTAATATTTAAGAGAAACGCCGAACAAGGAAGTCATGTTGGTATAGATAGTATAGTTCGGCTTTATTCTGCCATCACCAAAGTACATTCAGCATAGTAAAGCCGACTTACATTGTCTATGCCATCATAACTTTCCAGTTCCGAGATTCTCTTATTCTATATTACTGTATTGATCTTTGGAGCTACCGGCTTCTATTAACTGATAAGGTTACCTCATTTCCGAAACAGAATCTACTGAAGCAGGACGTAAGTCTTCTATTCCGGCAACAAGACTAGACCTGACATCAAATATTGGTATAATCGTCAGTTCTCGTCCGTCGTTGACTGTCCCATCTTAGCTGAACTTTTTCGGATAATAGAGCCGGTGGGTGAATCCATTTCAAACAGCGTGACAGTCGAGCCGGTCAAGTAGTCAGATTTGTCAAACATAAACCACTTAGTCCTTTCAGCTATAAGTGCATATCGAGAGAACATGCCTCGTTGTTAGCCACTGAACTTTGGTCTGAACAAATACCCAACACCTTCAATCGAAATACATCGTCCATCTATAGTCAGTGACGTAACTAGGGTATAGCCAATATGACGCATTTCCCGGGTGCCTCTTAAAGGGGGCGCCACTGAGCATTGTCAGATAAGCTATCGTCGGTTCGTGAAGAAAGGAATGTTTTTTAGATATACGTATGATCTGTCGATTATCAATGATGAGAAGCACTATGATGGTTGGATTGTGATGGTTGGCCATTTGTTTTTTGGACCCATTTGTAAAATAAAATAAACTGCACGAAACCCAAGGGCCAGTGACAGGTTTGAGATATCCTCAGAGGATTGTTTGTTTGATTAGGGTCTAGCGACGTACTTATTTCACTCATATGATGGCGTCCGAACCCAATGGGTGAGGAAACTACCCTTAACTGTAGCAAGGACGCGATGGGACTACGTTGAATTTTAATCACATTAGTGGTAAAACTTATACGATTTAATCTCTAGCGCACAATTTTTCGACAACAATGGTACGACGACAGCAAAGATGGCTTGTCTTAACGTTAGCACTCGGAAGCCATCAAATGTACTGCGCACATTATCTAGGACGTGATACGATCCTCGGCGTTATGTCCAGAACTTTTTCACAGCGTGTGGGTCAAACTGCCAATGTAGACAGATTCCACAGTTTCCATTTGTTTCAAATTCAGAACATAATTTACTCCTAAAATAAGTAATGTGCATCTAAATTCAATGGAATTCACTCGATTACCCTATGTTTTCTCACGTGTTCATTGTCCATACGACGGTAAATAGGCTTCCGGCGAACAAAATGTATGATTTTGACGCATATTCATACACCTATACACCTATGCCCTATAGATACCTCTAACTAGAAAAGTAAATGACCCCCATAATTACCAGGAAGCGGATAACACACGTGAGTTACACAATTCCATACCAGCATCGGTCATGTGACGTAAGAGGACGACACTAATGAGGCGTATAAACATTTAACATCAGAAGGTGCCCGTCTCGTTTTCGTTTCACTCACGTTAATTATACCCTAGTCGACTAAAATCATATTAACAATAACACTGTGCTGTGGTATTTTGTTTATAATATAACAATTATAATGATCGTGGTAATAATATCTTGCTGTTTAATGTGCAATTAACTGAACCTTGTGCTGTGATGACCAGTCAATGAGAGGTAAACAAGGATATGTTCTGTGCTTATAATATAATACTAATAATTATGGTGGTTATATCGTTGCTGTTTACTGTTTGGGCACACCGGCTTCACATAAGTTAATAAGCCTGGAGCACCATGAAAACTCCAACCAAATAAAACATAACGCTCGGTACTCAGTTGTCTCATCAATTACCACGAACAAGCAAAAGGCCATTAACATCCCCAAACTAACAAACACTCGGACCGCCATTTGCGACACACCCTGCCTAGCTTCGGTTTTACGACGTGAATGTCCGGCTCTAAGCTTGTGCGTATCATATATAAGTACTCAATTAGTTAAACACGGTTCTAAGCTTGTGCGTATCACCTATAAGTACTCAATTAGTTAAACACGAAATCCATCGATAAAACAGAAATTTTGTTTACTAAAATTGAATTTAAAAGTCGAGAAATTGTAACAAAGATAGTTTAAATTCGAAATGAGTTTCACAAAAAAATATTTCAGAAATACAAAAAATTTAAGTGAATCGCGCAAAATTTTAAGTGAATTTTGAGAAAACTAAATTCAAGAAATCTAAATTGAATTTCAAGAAAACCAAAATGAATTTCGTGAAAATTCAAAGTGAAAACAAATAATACCTACATTTCCACCACGGTAAAATTATTTCCATCGGTGGTAATGTTATCACCGCTGTGGGAATGTTATCACTGCGGTGAAAATATTATTACCACGGTGGAAATTCATTTATATTTTCTCAAAACTCGTTTTAGTTTTAGAGTGTTTGACTTTAATTTTTGGTATTTCTGATTTAACTTTGGCGAAACTCATTTACATTTTCTCGATTTTCAAGTGTAATTTTAGTAAACAACATTTAAGTTTTATCGATGTATTTCGGAATCGCTACATGATCCAGTCAGGTTTAATACGTGTTTAACTTATTGAGTTCGGCCGATTTTACCTTGTTAAGGAACAAAACATGTAAAGAATTGATGATGAATTGTATGATACTTATAAGCCACCGTACCTAGGCATTTTCCCTCTGATTCTTCCACATTTTTCGGGATTCCTTAAAACTAAAACTCACGTCACAAAATAATTCATAAACGAATGTGGAAGAAGGGTACACATAGATTGTTTCTAATCCCAGGTTTGACAAGTGCGTGGAAATCTGATAAATAAAATATAGTTCCTGACGTAATTTTTTCTGTGATTTTGCCAAATGGCATGTTGATGCCTCAGAGATGAAGTCTCGCAGCAGATTCTAGAAAAATGATAAAAATGTCGCGCCAAATTTCAATTCTTCAAATCTAATCTACGAAATCTAGATACGAACATTCATACTGAGACGTAACAGGGCAATATCTCATGAATCATCTTGCTTTTAAAGCAATAAGCTTACGAAGTAAAAGGGGTAGAACAAAAAAACAATCAAAATCATGCTCAAATTATAGACCTTGATTGATTGATTAATTGATGTTGAAAGTCGTGCTCGTTCCATTACAGCTGTGTATTCCATCAGTAGGCAGAGACTAACACTACTTATGATATAAAGTCACTTCAAGTATTAGCTCTAATGGAAAGACAATGTTCTTCCAGTGTTAAATATGACAGCATGAATGTGAATTCAAAACATACAGCTTTTATACAGAATGCGCAATATCCAAAAACATCGGGGATTATTCCTGGCCATAGTGTTTTTGCCTTGCTGATTGGGAAGCCATTGGACAGAAAGGCTTCCAGATGGAAAACCAAACCCATCAAAGCAATAACTTCTTCTGGCTAAACTTATCCTATATCTCCTTTGTTGACGTCAATACGGCTGCCCTACAGGCCTAATTACATGTTCTGGATATTATACACATATTTATAAAGACATCTCAGCCCAGATTGTATTGCTATATTATACACGTTTATATTTGACAGTATACATTACAGAGAATGATAATTGCTTCCAGGGCTGTATGAATCATTCATGATGAAGTATTATAACATCAATATACCATCTCAGATCTCTGGGACCTCCACATACTCAAATAGGCTTGTACCTTTCTCGACATTGATAACAATATTCATACTCAAATAGGATCGTTCCTTTCTCGACATTGACAAGACTACTCATACTCAAATAGACTCGTACCTTTCTCGACATTGACAAGACTACTCATAATCAAATAGACTCGTACCTTCCACGACATTGATAAGAATACCACGACTAATATATTGACAAGCCATTTTTTTTGTTGTCGTACTACAGTTCCTGTAAAAAGTTCGATGGAGAAAGAATCGTCTAAATTTTACCAACTGATATAAAATCAAACAGAGAAAAAAAGTTGTCGCAGGACCGGTTCAATTCGATGTAGAAAAACCCTATAAAATCGTCGGTTTGTACCACCAAATTAGCTGCAATGCTTCTCTCAAATTGCACGAAGCGATAATTTGTTCAGCCATACAAGGTGGCCAGTTGATGCCTTAGAGCCAAAGACAAGCTGACACATATTATTAAATATGCACCCTTCGTACGTTTGATAAACTCGAGGAGTATCAGAAACCCTTTTCAATGATTTTGCGGGGGATTTAACAGCATTCTCAAGCAGGGACTGGGGATTCCGACCAACTAAAGCTTAGGCTACTTAACATTTTTAACAGTAGGCCTACAGTGGTATACCGAGTGCAGTGTAACAAATGCTTTTGTAAACAATGCTTTCTAAGACTAAAAACGGTTAACGGGAAAAGATCGGAAAGTGATTGTTTCTTCCTTCCTTGAAAGAAATACCTGGCTTTGTAGCCAAACATAAGTGTTATTCCGGTGGAAAAAAAACGACCTTTAGACTGGTCCCAGAGGACCCGCCATAGAGAGTAAAAAAACTGTTAAAAAACTGATGAGAGACATTCAGAGACCGATAGAGCGAGAAGAGTAGATTCCCAACTTGTTTGCTTAGCTACTCTATCATGCAGCTAATTGATTCCCTTGATTGCCGCTTTGTCCCGGGACTCAAACGAATTAACTAAAATTCATTGGTTAAACAGAGATGTCACGCAGTACAAAAATTCACATAATTACTACACTAATATGTTATTATAATACTGCATACCAGGATCGGATTGACCATGTGATATATTTCAACCAATGAGTGATTAGAAAAAGGATTTGATCATCCAGCAATGTAATAAAATTACATATTGCCCAATCGCAGTGGGTTGAACCGAAGCACAACCAAGTTTTGTCATGGTGCAGTACAGATTTCATTCACCATAAATAATATTTGTAAAACTGTAAAATATATTTATTTCGTGTTGGACAGATCCTTTTGTCCTTCAGTTGATCACACCCAAGCTCAAGTCAGTCTGAATGTTCTGTTTTAACGAAATGCTACTTATATATTATTTTTAACGCACGTTGGGCTATCCCTATTCGTATTCTTGTTATGTTATGAATTTTTATTGCATTAGCTTAGCCCAGATTTCCGTATTATAGACACCTTTGTATTCGACAGGGAGCAATTGAGGCACACTGGCTTCCGGTGCTATATGAATCATTCATGACCGCGAATCATTTGTGTAGAGACTTGCCAATGATCGGCATAATGTAACTGATTGTAGAAGAGCTCTTGCGCGCTAAAAAGTAATAATGTGGCCGGGAGTTGGCGCCTTGTTGAAAGCTAATTGGTAAAAAAAAACTCGTGATTCTCGTTATTGTGGTCTTTCATAGCTCGATCCCATTCTAGTTCAACGTCGCCTATGTCTCCGGTACCTTCCGTCCCATCTGTAGCCTGGTACCCTCCAACCAAACTCGTACATTTTACTTTAGTAATAATAATTGTAAAAAAGGTACGAGTTTAGGGAGCAGGATACCACCCGAGATATCCTAGGATTGGTATTTATTTATTTATAAACAAAATTATCGAATAAGACACTCAGTTTGGCAAATATTTCGCTGTCAAGATTATCTTACAATCATTTTCTAGTTAAATCTTTGAACCCCAAAGTCAGGCGGAAAACCGACGAGGCCTCAGAGATCTGTATAGCGCAACATAGGATATCTCGCGTGATCTGACTGGAGTTGATGCCTTGTTGAAACCCTATCGGCTAAACCTCGCGTGATTATCGTTATTGTGGTGTCATCACTTAGCTCGGCCGTGATAGGTGGATGAATATGCCAAGTAAAAATCTTACATTTTGTTCGCTGGAAGCCTGTTTACAGCCGTATGCGCAATAAACACAAAAACAAACAAGGCGTCACCGAGAGAAATTCTTCAGCTTTAGAAAGCACACAGTTCAATTGAGGACACCGGTGTGTTCTAAAGGCAAAGCACGTGGACATTGTGGAATCTATCTACGTTGGCAGTCTATGAGAGTTTTTTTTCGAAAATGGCGACGATCGTATCACGCCTCATGTGATTTCCGAGTCGTTGAAAACCTGTTTATATTGTCTCTGTTGAATATATTTTGTTAATTTGTAGCTGCTCGTTCGTTTTTATTTGGTTACAACCTACCCATTGATAACTCTGTATTATACAAACTCAGATGCCTGGAACCTTTAAAATACCACCTCTTCGGCAAACTTTATTGCATAAACCTACAGTCTGAAATCCTGAAACAGTTGACTTGATTAATATATCATTTTTATATATATGCACTTCGAAAAAAAAAAGAAAGGCAACACTATAGGTAAAAACTATGGTGGGCTGTTTCTGCCATGATTTATTTATGAATTTCTTGCAGAAAAAAGTAACACAAACTACTCAAACTATAACCCAAGCAAAACAGAACCTGTACAAATTTACAGAATAAAGTTATATATCGGATCCATAACATATTAAAATACATTATGATTTACTACACCGACATGGTCACTACAACAATTATACCATGAATTGTCCACCATACATTTTACTTTAAACTGAATAGCATTATTTCCACTGATGAGTTTTACAAAGTAGAGCAAAGTTACAAGCCCAACAAAAGATACACATGGATGCATGGTGATTCAATATTTCGGTTTATTTTAAAAACATTATCATTTATTTTAAAAAATATACCGAAATATTGAATCACCATGCATCCATGTGTATCTTTTGCTTGACTTGTTACTTACAGTAAGTCAGTTTAAGTGACTTTTAGTGGAAAACGAGTAATCCCACATAACAATAGCAGTTTATTAACTTGATTTGGTCTATAAATTGACTATGACTATGTACTAGGTACTTGGACTCGAAACAAAATACTACTGGACATGGTTAAAAACAGACTGGTCGCATTTCTAGCCTATCTGATATTAGTGTGAGCAGGCGAAAGATTTAACACATATAGGACCTTTTTCACTAAAAATTTAACAAATATTGGACCTTTTGAGTTGGTTTGGCTTTAATAGTTACTGAGCTCGAAACAAGATACTACTGGACATGGTTAAAACAGACTGGTCTCATTTCTAGCCTATCTAATATTAGTGTGAGCAGGCGGAAAGATTTAACACATATAGGACCTTTTTTACTAAAAATTTAACAAATATTGGACCTTTTGAGTTGGTTTGGCTTTAATAGTTACTGAGCTCGAAACAAGATACTACTGGACATGGTTAAAACAGACTGGTTGCATTTATAGCCTATCTGATATTAGTGTGAGCAGGCGGAAAGATTTAACACATATAGGACCTTTTTCACTTAAAATTTAACAAATATTGGACCTTTTGAGTTGGTTTGGCTCTAATAGTTACTGAGCTCGAAACAAAAAGTACTACT
>JAVFBZ010044098.1:0-10506 GCA_032466195.1 Katharina tunicata
CACTTCAAACTTTGTATCCATTGGGTTTCAATCTTGAACCAGGTAAAGGCTCCAGGGTAGACATTATTCCTTTTGTATTTCAATAAAATGATCAAGCCTCTATCACAAAGACCTACCATAGCGTATAAGAAGAAAAAATCTGTCAAGGACCTCTTGGTTAAGACGAAACTCCCTTCGGTATCAGGTAACCCTTAACTGCCATCATCGTTATTTGGTAGACTAAGGGGTTTACAACTAACTCTAAACGATACATTTTTCAGGTTGTCCTTATTATCACCCATACCTAATATCTATGTGTGTTACATAATTGCCACATATTTATCTTCACAATATACATATTACTGGTATTGCCTTTTCTCGAGATGCGCCTATAGGTTATCCAGAACAACTCGAGATTCAGGTCTATCTAGAAACTTGTCTTTCAGAATTTATCTAGAATTTGAGATTATTTATCGGATTTAATTAGTCGCTATCCCCGTGCCAGTGTGATAACTCTTTATAAAAATATATATATATTCATATATATATAAGCTGTTATCCTACTGGCAGACTAATGGGTAAATGTATTGGGTTAATCTTACATAATATTCTTTTTAGATTATATTAACAAATATAACTATCTGTGTGTGCTATATATTCACCACATGCTCCCAACCACCCAACTCTTATTACATATTCTCGAGACGTCCAATCCATAACAACTCGATATCAAGACCTATCCAGAAGTTTGTCTCAAAGAATTTATCTAGAACATGATGGTTATCTATCGGTTTTAATAAGTCGATATCCCTGTATCAGTGTTATTATTCTTTACAAAAAAAATGTTTATATATATATATATATTTGTATAAATGTAGAGAAAGAAAATTTTGCTTATATTCATGTATGTTGGTAATATCAAGATAAAAAAGACACTATATTAGTGGTTGGTTGGTTGGTTGGTTGGTTGTAGAATTAGTGGCGTTTTCCATCCATTAAGATGATTCCCGCCATAACTAGTTACTCCTGTACACAGGGATAGTATATTTTCAAGACGCTAAAATGAATTTCACTTCAATCACACATTAACCTCCATATATACTAAAACCTATTGTATTTTATTGCAAATAGTGCAGTGGCTTCGAGACCTTTTAGCATTAGTTTGGGGATTAAAAACATTTCCTGAGCTAGGGATTATGAACACCTGCTGAGTTAAGCCGCTTCAAGGATAAAACAAAAATCATATGTTTTGTGGTAACTGCTCGTATAACATACCAGTCTATCCAGAAGTGTAAGATTATTAGTTTTCACCAAGAAGTTACTCGGCTCTGTCCATTCATCCACTGTTATTAGTGATATATCCCTCAGGACGGTCTCGATTCCAGCTTTAGAGAACTCCTTCACAAATCTACTCATATGGGAACCTTCTGGAATATAAATGGGCTGTTTGAATTTTAGCTTATCTTATACCTAATAATTTTCACGATTGATTTGGGTTTTACGCTGTAATTTCAATCATATGCGGCGTGCCAGCCCAATGGATGATGGAAACCACCCTTAACCGTCTCAACGTGACCATTTGCTGGTGCAATTGGTCCACAGTTTATTCTGATGGCTGTTAATGCTCGTCAACATCGGGCTAGGGTAAAGGAGTGGCATCGTCTTCCTGTCTGCACGAGATATTTGTCGGCTCATAATGAGTAAAGTAGAGCGTCAAAGAGTCATCCACGCACGAGGATACATACCCGTTATTTGCATCATTCTTCCACAATTGACTTTAATTGATGTTGAAAGTTAAATAAGGCAACTGGATGTTTTTATCACGTTATACGACAGGTGTGTGATACAAAATAATTAATATCCCTATCAAATGTTGAGTAGTATATTTTATTCAAATTGACAAACCATTATAATCATCGGTCGACAGAATCAGTGTTTTCCACCCATCTCGTATAACAATTTCGGTCACCAGGCCTGGCAGATAGTGAAACTGGTTAACAAAGTGCATGGTGTACGTTTCATTCCGGTAAGAACTACAGGTGTCAAGATCCAGTGCCAGATGTGGAATACGGAGCGCCTCTGTCATGGCAGATACTGAGGTTAACTGGGGACACCTCAGTGCTGATATTAATACATGGATGCCAGAATTCAACACTTCGTAGCCTGCAAAATAAGAGGAATCATAAAATGATATAGGATATCTAACTAAGCAGTGTTATATAATTATAGCTGACCATTGTTTAGAGTTAATTTTTAGATAAAATAGCAGTTCGTGGCATTTATCTCAATTCAGTTTTAATGGCCGATTTAATGACTAAATAAATTTGATTGTGCCCAAATACAGAATTGCAATAACAAGTCAACAGTATATCGTAAATATTCTTCGCATATTATAGGACAATTGCTATGGTCATACCTTTACTCGCCATTGCTTCAAGGGGAACAACCACAATATATCGTACGATTATAAATAAATCGCTGACATTTACGCGAACAGTTATTGTTACATACGTCATGGAATGGTGGAACTATTTTTGTATTATTGATACTTTGTGACAGTTGTCTATGAACATTACTTTGCACTTGCGGTATACTACAAGTAAGTGAAAATAAGTGAAATAAGAATGACAATACCTTTGTTAGTTGAATCCAAATGACTCTTGGACTTGACAGTTCCCCACGTGATTCTGACGGAGCGCAGATTATTTGCACCTATGTTTCGTTGGAGTAATGTCTCAATTGTATCGTTGAATAACCAAGCATTGGTAGTTGAATCATAAATAATTCCTGAATGTTAAACAAACAGATTTATGTCCACATTATTTCCGTATCATTCGTATTTTTAGTAAGATTCATATAATAGGGTATATTTAGTCCCTAAATAGCCAGCACCTAGACTGGCTAACGTTCCTGTACATTCGCACCAATAATTAATAATTAATAATTAACAATAAACAACACACCTAGCAGCATGGGGTTTAACCTTAAGGTTAAAGCCCTGTTGCCTCTTGGCTTGGTCTTGGCACTTGTAAGCCAAATGCTTCCTCACGGTGGTCTTGCGGAGCTGGCCCTCGGTTTGTGGTTAATTTTTGGCGGACTGCAGGCCATCCGCTCAAGCGCAAGTTTGGACAACTGAAGGAAGTCGTCGATTATCCAGATCTTTTGTGGGCCGTGGATGGCGAGGCCCTGGCTAGACTGAACTGTGAGGGTGTAGCCAAGACGCCAGTCATCAATGGTCTCCGTCGCCCAATCGTGACATCCACAACGTCGTTGAGTACCAACTCTTCTTTGCGCGGCGGATTGCATTTTAGGGCTCAAGAAAGCCCAAAACAACAGTGTAAGCGGTGTGTTGCATTGAACTGCTGCTGGCATATAAAGTCAGAATCCCATCTTCCACCGAAGGTGGTCGCACCTACGTATTAGGAAGCAAAACAAGGACCTCTTCACTGACAAAGCCACGTAGAGGGCCATCCAGCAAAAAGTAGACCACGGGCTACTCAGGCTTGGTGACGGATGGTCCAGGCAGGTATATCTGGAAGGACCACACCGGGCCCGTCGCACGATGGTGGCCACATTCCCAATCCCTAGGCTTATATAGACATAACGAACACCAACGCCCGAGGGGAGATTTTGCTCCTTCAGTCCAACAGGAGGGGACGCCACAGATTAGGAGGTCTGTCCCACTGGTAGCCTTTATGGCATCATTTGGCTTATTTTCTTTGATGCGGGTATCCATCATTAGTTAAAGCGCTCTACAGCCCCCTGGTTCCGATGGTCGACGCGGCCACGCCTGAATTCGACTGTGTTTGGCTAGAAGCTGGCACACCGCTCTCATCAACTCGCGCCCCAGGTCGACCTGACGGATTCTTTACCTTTTGAGAGATGCTCGAGATTGTGTTTTGTGTGTTTTGGGACCAGATGCTTGGTCTTCTTAAATCACAAAGCCACGCCAACGACAGTCAGAATGTACCTGCAAGTTTGCGCCAACCCGGTCGTAACGTAGAAAGAGCAAGTCGGCATGAAGGATCTCGTTTGTTCTACAAATCTAGCGCTTTCGCTTCTCATCAACGCCCGAATTTTTCAGCATTGAGAAGAGGTAGTTCGACTTTCCGAACTGAGGCGTCAAATTTTGACGCTAAAAGAAAAAAAAATGCTAACAGAAACAATTTTCATTTATCGTAGCAGGCATACGCTTAATGACAATTTTTTTTATTTAACGTCAATAACATCCAATTCAAATTTTGGCGCTTAAATATATATTTTTTAGACCCACCGCTTAGCCTCCGGAAGCTCAGCGGTTTCGACAAAACGATGCAAACACTCCAAGGTGTACACACGCGCAATGTGGATAAATTACCTGAACGCTAATTAACACATCCCGCAGGAGAGACGGAAACTGACGGAAACACCCGACAAAATCACTACAGAACGTATGAGCAGGCTAGAAGATGAACAAGTCTCTCGTCTGGAGGCGGTGTAGGTACCACAGAGGCGTTGAGCTCCCAAATCAATCGCATCTGATAAATGACCAACCGGATCCTCAACGACGACAAAGCGCTGGCCCAGCACATTATTCTGAGAACAAGGCATCACGATCGCAAGCATAATCACGGCAATCGGGATGGCCATCTAGACACTGGTGCTAGATCTCACAGGCGGTTAGTGCTCTTAGTCTAAACAGTATTTTATTCCAAAACAGAAACTGGGATTAATGAACTGACATTGCCTATATAAAGCATTGTCTACATAGGGATCTTAAGGCCCCAGGGCCTCCTGTTTTTGAGGAACACAAAGGTGGCCTCAACAACAAAACTCTGGTTGCCGTGCGTAATAACGAAGTTATTAACGAAACCCCGCCCAGTCAAATCTATTTTTAGAAACATATCGTTCGGAGCCATATAAAGCACAACCCCGTACACGAAATCTACAAGGGAGCCCGCGTGTCGCAGCATGCTTGGTCTGTAGAGGGAGGTCTACGGGAAACGATACATGGCGCCTTCGGCAAGAAACTATTTTTGAAGGAGGTGGGAGACAGAAAAAATGCGGTTGATCTAGCAGAGGATAGAAAAATCTGTTATGTTGTTGCGCCCCAAAACACAAAGAATACCCGAAGCTTTGCAATAAGCTTTAGTCAACTGCTGATAGGCCGTCTTAATAGCTGGAAACTTCCGTTCATTTTGGGACAACTTCTAAACAAAATATATTTTAAAAAAGTAATTAAAAATATAATTGATTAAAAGGAAAAATAATTAATGAAATAAATAAATTATAAAGAAATAAAGAAAGCATAGCACAAGCCTGGTCTGTAGTTCTTTTCTAGTTAGCTCTTACAAGAAGTCTCTCGGGTTTTGCGAACAGCCTCCTTAATCAGAGTTACCTGGAGGGGTAAAACGCTACAGATCACGGTAATCGTTACACCCTATCAGGGCCCGTTCCGTCTTGAGAAGCTCAGAAGTTCTTCGAGAACCTAGCTATGAAGCCCATTGCAGACAGGTACATCCCGGGTTTCGAACTAGCACCTACCCGTCTGCTTTTGTTCTCCACAATCCGGTAGCTTTTAACCACTTGCCTACAGACCAAACTAATTTCCATGTCCTCTTAATGTAGTTTTGATTGTCCGAACGAAAACTGACGCGAAATGATCAGAATGAGACGGTTTCCTATTAGCTCCGCTATTTCTATTTATATTTTTGTCAAGAGTAATCACACTGGCACAGGGATATCGACTAATTAAAGTCGATAAATTATCTCATGTTCTAGATTAGGTTACCGATATACAGTGTAGTGTTGACATGTAGGTGAGCGAAGAATAGAACAGCTTTGGTGTTTATAACTCAACCAAGACTGTCCCTAATAACCAGGTGGTAAGTCGATGATAGGGAACATCCTGATGTTATAAGTCTCATTAAATGCATGCATTATGATTTATACAAAAAAAATTCAGTTGTTTCATAAATATGTTAAGTCTTCGAATGGTAAACACAAAGGTCAAAAATACGATTAGGCAGATTTAAATTGAGACAGCATGCACGTTATTTAAGAAAATGCTTAACACTATAGATTTTTTAAATTTGTGCTACCAAACAAAATATTGCAGTTCACTTCAAAATTAGTGTTCACTTGTGAAAAATGTATATAATTTTGTCTAAGAGGATGTCAATAAGAACAGATAATTACATAGTGAAATTCATCTTCAATCGATCCATGGTCACAAAGAGGATATTTTTCTCATGTCTTAGTATATTTTTCCATCTTCCGGTTTCTATTGGTAGTCTATGATGTTAGTGAAGGTTTGCTTAGTTTAGGCGGAAGACAAGTAATGTATTTTTCCAGGTACAATTTTTTTTTTATAATAGAGAAGAAATGTCCCTTTTTGGAATAAGTCACTGTGGAAATCCTACTTTGGTTGTATTGGTATGTGAGTAATTGCGTAATTATAAGTTTGAATTTTTCTACACTACCGGGATCCTGGGTCAACCTGATATAAGTCAAGCCAAGATTATCTAGAGTTGATGCAATTAATTCAATCCATTTATTCCGATAAATTCCGTTTATTAAGAGACATAGCATAATTAAAAAAAAATAAAATAAAAAAGTTTCCCCAGTGACTAATCTGCCCCAAAAAGTTAATAAATGTATACATAAATATATATTATGTCAGTGCCAGGTTTTCAGATTTCTTCTCATTTAGCTCAGTTTAAATCTAGAAACTTGCCTCTGAGAATTTATATAGAACATGAGATTATTAATCGGCTTTAATTAGTCGATATTCCTGTGCCAGTGTGATTACTCTGTATATAAACATGGCATACCTTCCTAGCTCGCCGTACAGTGCGAAGTGTAAGGTAGATTGTCGTAATTGTAGAATTCGTTTTAGTAAATTAGTTTGGACTGTATCTATCATTTTTGATACAGGAGAATAGGTATTAAGTGTTGTCAAAAAGTTTAATGAACAATCCCCAGGAATAGGTAAGTTATATATTCGTTTATAAAGCGCATGAAGCGCCTTTCTTGTTTTACTAGCATTATGTGTTTTCGCATCTTTAAATGTTCTTGTTCTAGAAAAAATTGTATCTAAATATGCATGTATGCAAATATACGGTTTGAATCACTTCTCCATTTATGTAAAATGTGAAAGAGTTCTTCCTAGAACAGAAAACTAATATTTTCGTTTTGGCGTTAATATTCAGTCTCCAAATTTCACAATAATCCCAAAAAGAGTTCAACGTTTCTTGGCGTTTAATAGGACAATCAGTAACAATTTCTGCTTCATCAACATATAAGAGAACAATTATTTGTGATATTGTGTTCAGGTAATTATCCTCCAACTACAGCGCTATGCCGCCTGTAGATTGTAATAGATGTTGTTCAAGATCGTCGAGGAAAAGGGAAAACAACAAGAGAAGGAGAGAATGAGTTCTCTTCTTGTTGAAGTCCAATTTCACAAATAAATGACTCAGACAGCTCCGATGTATGTATTTTGATACATACAGTATATGACTTTAAAAACCCTACCGTTGGTCCCTTGTTTTAGTAGTTTTGTCCAACACCCATTATCCAAACACCTTCAAATGCTTTTTTAAGGTCTATAAAGGCACAGAATATTTGTTTTCCTCTTGGATTTTGGATATTGTACTAAGGAATTGAGAGTACACATATAGTCCAGTTTGGAGTAACTTCTCCGAAACCAAAACCACTGAGGAAGGTTATAGGTCTGTAGTTTTCTGGGTCTGACGTATCGTCTTTATGTTAGAAGATTGGTTGTATTATGCCTAGTAACCACGATTTAGGGTAAATACTGCTATCTAATATTAGATTAAATAACTTTTTGTAAAGGTTAGTAATAAATCAATTGTTGTCTTCATGTATTCGTTCATTATTTCGTAAAGCCCAGCAGTTAATATTTCATTTTTAGTAATGGGTCTATTTAAGATTTCGTCTTCATCTTCGTTAACTATCGCTTCATTATTTGAATCAAGTATTTTATTTTTTTACGGTGTTCAGGTTTTTGAAATGTTCATAAAACTTTGCGTTGTTAATATTGTCGCTTTCCTTTGATGTCGGCTTTTTTTTACTTTTTAGTAGTCTTTAATACTCTTTCTTTTTGGTGTTTGTTGAATTTTTTCCTTCTTTTTTTGTTGCAGTTTTTTATGCTTTTATTTAGTGTCTTTTTACTAAATATAATATGGTATAAATGTAGATGACAGATGGATGTCGGTCTGTTGTCAGTCGAATGACTCAGCCAGATAAAACTAGCTAGAATTTTGAAGTCGTATATACTGATAAAAAATAAGAGAAAACTTTATGGATTTCAACTTCTTCATTTATTGACGCAAAGTTTCATGCTTGAGAACGATGTAAAAATAGACACTGACACGTTGCGTCAATAAATGAAGAAGTTGGATTCCATACAGTTTAGTCTTATTATTTATCGGTTCTAAAAAGTCGATATCCTTGTACCAGTGTGATTACTTTTGACAAATATATATGTACGTAAAAGCCCGTTTGCCTGTTTGCCTACATACACAATTGCCCCAAAAGGTTTTGAACGTGAACGCCCGTTTTGCCTATACACACATGCCCCAAAAAGTTCTGTACGTGAACGCCCGTTTGCCTACATTCACAATTGCCCCCAAAGAGTTATGTACGTGAACGCCCGTTTTGACTACATATACAATTGCCCTAAAAGGTTATTTACGTGATCGTCCGTTTGACCACATACACAATTGCCCCAATAAGTTATGAACCCGATCGCGTAAATACACTCTCCTACACGTTCCGAAACATGGGTTGGGAGCCGTTTTAGCCCACTCTAGCTGGTCCGACCGTCCCCTGCTGATCACTGATATACGGAATTATCACACTGGGTATGCTATTTCATTATGGTTATTTAGCATATATCGGCCATGTAATATTGGACTAACGCCATGGCTCTTAAAAGTCCAGCGATTTTCGACCAGATTTCACTATTTTCCATTTGTAATTTTAAAGATAAATGCCCGTATTTGATGGGTCCGCATAACGGAAAACGAACTATTTGAATATTGGTAGTAACGTCCCGGGTTTATAATTATATACACCGACTTTAACATAATAGTAAATGGTAGCTTATACAAAAATACATTTTTTGATGCTGATATTGAACTGTTTTGAAACTGTTATCTCTCAAAATATTATCTCCATATACATAGCAGCCTCTTTCAGTGATTTCTGTCTCAAATATGTGTATATACGTAACCACAGCGTTTCAAAACAATAAAACTCGCAACTAAGTGCAAAATGCAGACATTGAACGAAGGCAGCTAGAACGATAAAACTAAAACTATTTGATAGCCAATGTTATAAACTTCATTTTATAAGCGATGCGGTCTAACAAGATAGCAGTTTTATTTGTTGACAATTGCATGAGCCAAGACTAAACTGTCTTATTCGGCATGTTGTCTATGCTACTTGGTAGTAACTGAAAGCGTTAGGATTGGAATGCCCTGTAATTACATATACACATTTATATTGGAAACAAAATCACTGTTTTATATATAAAGACAGACTATATTTGGCGAGATAAAAGTTTCAAAACCATTGATTAAAACACTTTCAAAACCGTTAAATATCAGAAATCATAAAACGTATTTTTGTTTAAGCTCCCATTTAGTAGAATGTTAAAGTCGTTGTGTATACGAATGGCTGTTTCCAGAACGCAGTATTGCGGATTTAGTATTCCTGAAATTGTGCAACAGGCACTGACCGGAACCAAATGTAATTACTAGTCTATATTATCAGGACCAAGCTAATTCTTCGTTATTCTTAATAGTATGTAAATTAATTTTGATTGATTACCTTTTCGTCGGTCAGTTTCTTTGGTACGTTTTGAACTGATGTTGCAGCATAGTGGCAATCCTTTTTCGTTTGTTTTTTTATTTTTCCACAGATTTATACAGGCAATTAAGAGAAAAAAAATTGGAAACCTTGAGAGAAAGTGCTAATATTTCTGTCGAATATTACAATGTATACTCACCAATATTTAAAACCTGATGCTTCGTCTGGAACGTGGAATCCCATCCCAAAATAAAATATAGAATCCAGTGTAATGACTTCATCGCCAACTGTTTTCCATTACAGTGTGGGAAGATCAAATGTGTCTGCGTTGTCACATTAGCTTTAACGCCACAATCTGCAAGCTAATGTGCTGTCTGATACATGATAGTGTTATGATATAGATTTTTTGTTTAAATCTGTGTATTGACCAATGAACGAGGATTTACGTGGATTGGGTAACGCCAACTTTTATCACTGATCAATCAGCATTGATTTGCCTTGATAGCTTAATGTCAGAATTAATGGGAATTGAAGGACAAGAACTAAATATTCAAAGAATTAAGCTTTATAGTACCTAACAAGTCACACAAAAATATCAAATAAGTATATTAGATAATAATAATAAGCTATTTGGATTCCTCGAAGGTCATGAATTGAGTATTATTTATTATTATTGTTTGATTAATTTCCTAAAGCTAATATTAAAAAAAC